>CAUJNA010002657.1:179582-455251 GCA_963377175.1 Effrenium voratum | reverse complement strand
TGCCCTGTTAGGATGGTTGTTGAGAGGCTCACGCGGGTCAAAGTCACTCTCTAAAAGTGGTCACCTCAAGATCCCCCCCAACAACAATCCTGGAAGAACACTTGGACACTTGCGTTGCATAGGGTGGTTCCCTGTAGTGGCTTCGAGCTCAACTCGTGACCCACAAAACAACCCAAACACTGATCTAATTGAAGATGAATCCCATCCAAGGCAAAGTCACTAACTAGCCCGGGCTTGATGCAATCCGCCATGAAGCTGACACGGTCGCGTCTGGCTCCCTGCAAAAGATTCGAGGGCACCTCCACATAGCTAGACTTCTGAGCAGGGCAGTGATGACATATGGCATTTGCCCTCCACCAGGTACGCAAGTTTAGCCACTCCTTAATTCCCGACATCAACAGCGCTGAATCAGATCTAGCTTCCAGCATGCACGAACAATTTGGCTAGGGCACTTTCTGAAATTTCCAATCGCCTCTGATCCACACCAGCATAGCCTCATATTTGAAATCCGGAAGCACCCCCAGATACCCCCGAAGATCTGGCACGTTGAGGCCCTCGTAGAGCAATTTGAATGAATCCACCAACTCAGCTCACCCAGCCGGCAGGTGAGCGTGGTGCATCAGGAGGCACAATGGGGGAAGGGGCCACCCGCAGATGTTGGAGTAAACCCCAAACAAACAGGAAGATGGCTTGCACCAATACTAAATGTATATTCTTGTTTTGCCTCTGAGGCTTGTTTTGGGGAAGTCTTTTCGCAGTCTTCAGCGCAGCCAGGGGGCAGGTTCCAGAAAAGCGTGCAGCGTTGGAAATCCAACACTCGAGTCCTCAATTTCCAACAAATCGAAAGTGTCAGAAGTAAGTTTCTTGTTGAAAAGGGATCTTTGAAAGTTCTGGGGCTGGACCCTGCACATGCTTCCAAGATTCCTCTCGAAAAACGCACAACGGATAGCACACCTCCAAGCTGTTGGTCCGGTTGTCCAGCACATGCCCAAAACATATCAGGGTGAGCTTCTCGTTCTGCTCGTTGTACACAGCATCATCCCCCCAAATCCACAGAGGTGCATGTGTCTTCGAACTAGAGTTGTAAGGGCAGTCTCTGTCACTCAGATGGCGCCAAAACTGCAAAGTCTCATCAACATGCACTTTTGGCCACACACCCTTCCTCATCAGCCAGGGCACCAGCTGATGTGGGAGGATGCAAGGCAGCTTCCTGTTGCAAGTGGGGCGAAACAAGTGGCAACCTTAGGTCCAACATGGTCCAACCTCAGGTGAACTTTGATTAATCATGATTCGAATGTATCGGCAGCGGCCTGTACTCTGTGACATTGGGGCCACGCTCCGAGTGGACCGGCACATCAACCCACGTCAGGGGCACCTTGCAACAAGCTGACGAGGGCTATCAATGATTTTAGTCTTGCCGCAACCACACAATTACATGTAGTACAGGTATACAGCATGCGCCTGATCACCTTGGTTGGCTGCCATTCTTCGAAGCCAGTCCCGTTGCACGTTGCTGCTCCAGCGGCCACTTTTGCCAGCTTTTTTCAATGTAGCGCATGGACCCCCAAGCTTGAAGCCCTGGTACCGAAACTCCTGCAATGAAGCTAGCTATGAGCACGCTTGTGACCAATTACTTCAAACTAATAACATGCAAATTTGAAAGTGCTACACACCAGAAACTCCTTGCTCACAGCATCGAGGGTCTCCCTAGCGGATTTGAAAGAAGTGTCCTGAATGAACGTAGCGCTCTGGCAGTCAGCTGTTTAATGCACACAGTTCCATAGCAACCATGTACGCAAATGTGTTTGCAGTTGAGTGTCCCCAAAACCCACCTTCTCCAGCAAGTAGCTGTACAGGGGGGAGGCTTTCCCAGATCCAGGCTGTTGTGGACCTGCGTAGGGCGGCTCAGCAATATTGTGCATCTAATGAACGTATGTGCTCATGAGCTGAATAGGCAGGAAGTCAATCTCACGTGGCAGCCAGTCTTTTTTTTGCTGGCCATTGCAGTCGATAGCAACATGCAAATGCATGGTTGACCAATTGTTGGAGCGCAGTTGGCTCCCCCCAGCACAGATGTTCCACATTGCCTTGCAATGCCTAGCACCTGTGTTCAATCTTTCAACTCATCGGAACAACACCTGCCCCAGCCAGTGCCCAGAAAGCGCCAGTTACTCTTATAAGTTGTGTTCTTGACCGTGTTCTTGCAAACCTGTCCCAAAATGGAGGGCCGAAGTCCCCTTGCAGATACGAGGGCTTGGAGGTGGCCAAGGGTAGCGAAAGGTGACTTTTGATAATTTGTTTGATGCAGTCAACTGGGGTCTTGGGCCCGTAGGGATATACAAGCATGAAACAATCGGGTCGCTTTGGTTGGAAACACTGGCAGCTAAAGGGCATGTGTCAAAATGCCAGCCAGGTTCTCATCAGCTCTCCGGCGCCGATTTGGCCTTGGCCTTGCCCTTAGCCTTGGGCTTGGGCGGTTCCTTAGCAAGCAGGAACCCCTCAGAGAAAGAAATCAATCCGGAATAACAAGATCTATTTGTGTGTCCTGAGGAATCCTTCTTAAGGTTTGATGTTTGCCCATAGTTCCTCTTTCTTGCCCCCAAAAAAACCTTCAAGTTTCACGTTTGCCCCCCTCACCCCTTTAAGATGTGCACAGAACAACATCCTCGATGCTTTCCTCAGGAAACCTGGTTGGATGTTTTGCCCCTTCCTCTCTCGTGTTGAACCCTAGGCCTGAATGATTCTTTACAGTCCCTGAAAATTAAAATTGGGTTTGCCCCCTTTCTTGTGGCCAGCTTAGCCTGAATGGGTCAGCAGAACCTGTTGGAGAAACAGCAGAACCATGTTGGCTTTACGGCAAGCATTTGAATTTGGTTGGTTGTGTTTGGTTTCCGAAGGAAAACACATATGGTCAATTCCAAAAACGGCATTTCTGTCCACTCAAACATTCAGATGCAAAATCCATTGTGCAAGGCAATATTCATCCATAGTTTGTTTGTTTTTTCCCGGCCTTTTGAGGTCTGATTGGAGCCAGATCATCCCCCCATCCCACCACCCCCACCATGTTGGGTCAAATGGCCAGCAGTGCCCCTGAGTTGGGTTTACATCACTAGGTTGTAGAAGATACTGGAAGGTACAAACAGCCACCTTGATCGCTGGACTTGCATTTTTGTCGGTAAACCACCATCCTTGATAGCAAATATACTTTTACCCTGACTCTGACCCTGGCAAACATCAATAAATTGTATGTTTCAAAAGAGAACCCAAAACGATGGTGTTTCTGTTGGGATTGAAAAAGGTACCCTTTGAAGACCTATCAGTGGTCCAAGTGCTTTCTGGGCAGGTGCCGTGTTCTCTTTTACTCTGAGACCCCCCTCCCAAAGACCATCCCCAAAGGTCGGGCGAATGCCAAGCTTCCACGGCAACCTTGATCGCTTTGATGGACCCTGCAAATGAGTTGAGAGCTGCCTCAGCAACTTTGATGCTGGCCGCACACTCCTCCTTCAAAAGCGGGTCCTGCTCGATGTGCGCACGGTCCCCTTTCGCATACAGGGCTTCCATGTGCCCCTTCACGTTCTGCAGGGCATCCTTGCTTTTGGTCAGCTCGCTGGAGTAGCCCTTCCTCATGTCACCCGTCCTTGGTTCACAAGCTGAATTTTGTCAGGGTTCATTTTGACCGGCTGGGTTTATTTTGATCGGCTTTTGAGGGTGCCAGGATTCATACAATTTGAGTTGCTAGCACATCTGGTTAACATGATGCAAGGCACAGGTTCGCCTGGGCAAGCTTGTTTTCCCAGCACACAATCTCCGTGAGCTTGCTGCTGCAAACTTGGATCTTTCCAGACAGTTGCTTGCTGACTGTAGCTGGTGTTTTTGCCTTGGCCTTTGCTTTCGGCTTCGGCGCAGGTGTTGGCTGCGGCTCCGGCGGGCCAGGAACTCCAGAGGCGGATGCAGGCGGATCCGTCGAACCGGGCCAACCAGAGCTTGGCTTCAAATTCCCGATCATGGCTGGCCTAAGATCACAGGGAGTTTCAGTTTAGACCAACTAATGTCAGTCCATGCATAACCCCCCTAAAGGTCCAAGTGTCCTTTATGGATAGTCATCCTTCCAAAAGGTGGACTCCCAAAAGGTGGAGGAGGGATTGAAGTACTCATATCCAAATACCTGGGTCCCCCTCAAGACCTCATGAAATGAGACAAGGGGCGCCACGGCTTGGGTCTGTTGCTGGTCCAGCTGCCCACTTGCAGAGAAGATGGCCTCCGTTTTGTCACTCTCCTCATCTTCAAACTCCAGGGCATCGAAGACACGGAAGAGCTGGTGCTCCTGAGAAAATCTGCTGAGGAACGCATTCTCGTTTATCCACATAAGACACAAATGGCCTCCTGGCCAAGAAATGGAGTCTGGTTCGATCGAGGGGGCCATTGGCCATTGCAAACAAATCGCGGCTTAGCATGCATGCTGTTGTCGTTTGATAAAGCTTCTATTTAGAAACCCTCGAGCTCAATGGTTCACATTGTTCTTTGGAAAAGGGAGTTGGCAAATAGGATTTGGGAAACCAGGGCAATCCCACATCCCCCTTTAAACATATAGATGCCTCATCCATCAATAGAAGAAACAGGCTCCTCTGATTCAGGCAGGTCCGGATGCGCAAGGACCCAGGGTTTCTCGTCAGGGCCCTTCTTCGCCTGGAGATCCAGCTTCCTCTCCCTAATGTCCACCGCCAGGGCCACCCCAAACGTCGCTTTGAGCTCCGCAAACGTTTTCATCACCATCCTCCCCCGCCGCTTCTGTTCGAAGGTCTTCACAGAATTCAAGAAGAGCGCACTTTGAAGCCAGTTTTCTTTCGACTGAAGCCAGTCTTCATAGAGCTTGCCAATAGTGGCACGATCTTAGTGCAACAGGGTTCTGACTTAAAAGCGCTTTTTGTCTTCTTGGCTCATAAATTAATTCAAAGTGAAGCCAATCAAGCCGGGACACTGTACCGCTTGCCCTTAGCAGCCTCCACCACCACACTGGGGCAGGTCGGGCCTTGGTGGCCCAAGAACATGAGTTCAAGGAATATTTTTTGTGGGCCCGGGAAAAAACGTGTGTTAACCAAAGGCATTTGAGCCCTGTAGCCCTTCGACCAATTTATAATTTGTTTCTTTGGGCCAAGCAACTGTCAAAGGATCGGTTGAAGCGCATCCGAGCATTGTGCCGCAAGCGCTTGTGCTGCTCCTCGAGGGTCTCCAATTTGCCGTTCGGGCCCACGTACAGGATGCTGCCATCTGCTTGGAGCACGCCTCCATCTTGCTCAGATCTCAGCACCTGCCCGAAGCCACGGGAACGAAGCCACGGGAATGCAGTGTCCGGTCCGAGGGTATAACCTTGACAACGATGGTATCACATTTAATTTGGCTTGTTCCCAAATCGATGTTTCAATGGGCCAAAAAGGTCTCCGATGCAGAACGATAGGATGTCCACTCGAGATCAACGGAACCGGCCAACTGCTAAAACACTTTCGATTTTTTGGCGAGGGCCCGAAAGGTACCAGTATGTTCTTTGCCCGAAACAGGAATATGTTAACCCCTGGACAACCCCAAAAAGCGGAAGACAATACTCCAGCCCTTGAAACCAGTTTAAACCGGGTTCCCTGGAATGGATTCATTGAAAAGACCTTTCAGTCAATGGACACTGCATATCAATGCGCAAATATACATATATATATATATATACATATGTACATGTATAATGGATATATATATATATATATACATATGATATATATATATATATATACATATGTACATGTATAATGGATATATATATATATATATGTATATATGATATATATATATATATATATACATATGTACATGTATAATGGATAATAATATATATATATATATGATATATATATATATATATATATATGCAGTCGTGGGTGTATGTGTGTGTGCTATCCTTTCACCAATCCCTTCTTTTTGTGAAGGAGGGGCGTGCTTCTGACCAAAGACGAGTGGATGATGATGGGCGCTTTCTCCTCGACCTGAATGGCGTGACGGAGAAACAGATGAAAGGTCATTGGCGAACCGATCAGAGATCGACGAGACATCAGTCCGCAGGTCAGCTGCCTGTCAGCTAGCTCTGCAATCGAAGATTGATACGACAATCTGCAGGCCGTTACCTGCCTGCACGTGTCCCGGAACATCAATGCGACAAGCCGGGCGTCTTCAAGCTCCAACTACCACTGATGTGTGTGTGTGTGTATGCATGTAACTATTAATACGCAAAGAGAGCACAATATGATGCACATGTGATAGTCTATACACGTCACAACCCCTTATAAAACATGTACTGAGCATCTGACAAATGAAACTAGACCCCCCAACTCGAAAGTACTAAGTTCAAACGGGGAACTCTTCAGGGTTAACCGATGCGATGACTGTGATGCGATTTTAGATCGCCCTGGTTCCTTCTTCGGGGTGGAGGGGGGACCAAACTGGTTTCTTATTTGGCCGACCCTGATGCGTTTAAAGGGGGGGGTTGGATCGCCCTTTTCTTGAGGGTGGACCTCGGTGCTTTTAAGGCTTTGGGGTGATTTCGGATCGCCCTGGTTTCTTTTTTGGGCTGGACCCTGATGCTCTCATGGTGGATTTTCAATCGCCCTGGTTTCTTTGGGGTAGACCCCAAAAAGAACCAGCATGCAAAATCCCACCTCAAAGAATATGACTCCAACTGCAAGCTAGTCTTCGAAAAAAAGGGATACCTCAAAACACAGACTGCAAATTTGCTGTTGCACCTGGACTACACCTGCTGTACAAACCCCATCCCTGACAATGCCTAGGGCCGGGATTTGTTGGAGGATACGTTTGGGCCAAATGGAAAAGAACCACCAATTGGATAGATTCTAATGCGCACAGCCCGTGCGATTTGAAACAATGCAGATTCCGGGATTTTTGGTACTCCACTATATCAACCCAACGATGCCTCCAGCTGTGTGGTGTCCTTCCTCTGCAGAACAGCCTTGGCAGCATCAATCTGCATCGCCGGCACCGACGCAGGCACTGCGGCAACAGCAGTGGCCTCCTCCGCTGGCCCTGCGTCTGGAAGAGGCGCCTGGAGAAGGGGCAGGGGCACCAGACCAGGGGCTGAACACTTTCTCAAATTCAAAATATATGTGTTTGGTTCCATTCATGCTGCAGCGGAGCCCTTGTTCATTTCAACCGATGTTGGCACACTAAAGCCATCGATCCACGACAACTCCAAAGAAACCTTTAAAGAGAAAATAATGGGCCCGGGTGGATTTAAAGTGCGCAATGCTCCATCATGCTCCAGCCCAACAGGCGCTTAAACAGTTTGTTTTTCACTGCTGCTTCCAACATAACCTAGTCACAAGTGCAACTGTTGTAGTGATTTCAACCCTTGCACATCCCACCCAAGCGTGTTGTGAAGAGATCGGTCCAGTAAGGGGAGGGCAACTTATCAAGAATGCAGTACTAGTGTTTAGTCAGCAACGCACTACAGCCTGCCCATTCACCAAGCCGTCCCATATCCAAAAAGCAAAACGATCCTACGCGCAAGAACGTCTCGAGCACAGTGCCTTGATCTGGGCTTCCAGCAAGCTCATCATGGCAGACTTGGCCTCACTGTCCGGCAGCATACGGATCTTCTCGAAGGCCGCTTGACGTGGGCTCGGAGGGCTCATAGCTCCGGATGGGGCCAGATCAGGCTCCTCCACGGTCAGGCTTGCAGTTGGCTCCTCCACGCTCAGGCTTGCAGTTGGCCCCTCCACGCTCAGGCTTGCAGTTGGCTCCTCCACGCTCAGGCCAGTTGGCTCCTCCACGCTCAGGCTTGGTGTTGGCTCCTCCACACTCAGGCTTGGTGTTGGCTGGTCCGGCTCAAAAAGCGCTTCCAACTCACCCATAAACTCGAGCTCCTCGGCGTTCTCAGGCTCAGGGTCAGGGCACCCTGTGTCACGATGGTAGGCCACTATGGCCTTGCGCGCCAGCTTCTCCACCTGCAAGCCAATCTTCTCGATCATGCTCTTCACCTTCGCATTGCCTTCGGTCTCCTCCGCGACAATATCTCCCATTTTCTTATCCTCCCACTCCTCGAGGCCTCGCAGCTTTTCCGCAAGATCTTCCGGATTTAGGCGCTGCAGGCTCAGCCTGCACTTCATCTTGGCCACCGCGTTCTGCATGGTCGTGAGTTTTCTCTCATTCTCCCCGCTGAGGCGCTGTAGCTCTTGCTGCTGCTTCGCGAGGTCCTGCTTGAGCATCCAAGTCTCGTGAGCCTCAGCCCCAAGCTCAGCGTCAGCCACGTCAAAGCCTTTGCCAGCCATGCCCACCTTCTCGATCCAGCCGTGCACCTCCTTCTCAATGGCCGGCCACACATCGGGCCCCTCCATGAGCAACAACGGGATCAAGCTCTGCCACAATGCCAGCTGCTCCCCCCCGAGCTCCATGTCCAGCAAGTCATCACGGGAGGGCGTTTGCCCAAGACGAAGAGTGGTCATCGTGTCTGGCCTGCCGAAGCTGCGGGGTTGTGATCCTCAGCACATGCAGACATGGGCATGGGGATTCAGCCCCCTGCGAAAAAGCCAAGGCAAACAAATAACCGCCTTGCAAACAAATAACCGCCTGGAGCCAGGTTTGCAAATCGATCACTTGCAACTTGATTTTGAAAGCGATATACAATTTCTGATGGTGCCTCCAATCGATCTGGCAATCTACACTGTGACTAAGACCCAGGGCTCTGTGGTTGACCCTTGCAGCCCTGTAGGGTTTCTCCAGAAAAGGCAGGAAACAGTTTTGTTTGTTGGGGTTTAGGTACTGGGAAGCCCTTTCTTGCCAAGAAGCCAGTCAACTGGGAATCCCACCTGGTCGGCTTGGTGTAGGCTTCCATTCCTGCGCAAAGGGTGAAGGTTGCGAATTGCATTCCATTCAATTGCAAGAGGGTCGAATAGGCTGAGAACGCGTTTACACTTGCAAGTTTCACATGTGCTGATTTTCATATATATATATATAATATATATGTATTATATATGTTATTGTATGCACTTGCATGTCACGCATGTGAGATGAACACATCCGCCTTCCTCACTCCCAACCAAGCCGCGCGAGGCCAACTCCTGGGAGTCGTTCTGCTCAGCAGGATCCGCTGCAGGAGCATCCGGCAAAGGCACCTAGGATGCTGGGTCGGTAGGCGTACCCTTTTGAATCCCATTCAATTTTATAGGCCCTTTATTTTTCCAACCTCGACATCTCAACCGGGGACCACCTGACTTTGACCACACTGTGCTTAGAATGTGTGGGTCCGTCCAAAGAGGGGCTTTCAGATGTAAAGTTGCCAGCCAAAGTCCCATGTTTCAATCAAGGCGCCAGATCTGGAGCCAGCACTTCTGGCGCCTGTGCATCCAACCCAGCAGCACCATTCCCAGTGCCTCGGATCGTCAGCAAGCACTCCAACTTGTACCAGTCTAGATGTGCAACTTTAAAGTTGCATTCAGGTTTTGTCCGGCCTTATTCCCCAACAGCTGAAAGCTTTGGGGTCTCAGCAGATAGATCTGGGGTGGTCCAGGGTTCCACAAGGGTTCCACAAGGGTTCCACAAGAGTTCCACAAGGGTTACACAAGATTTCTACAAGGGTTCCACAAGGGTACGGTTACACAAGGGTTCCACAAGGGTGACACCAGGTTTCCACCAGGTTCCGCGAGGGCTGTGGGGGGGTGCAAGCACTACTAACAAGAGCACCGCCTGTTGGGGATATCACCAGAGCTTATTTTCAGGTCTTAATTGCAGGATCTAGAAACATATGGGTCCTCCATGCTTCGTCAACTCCTCCAACACATCCTCAACATGTTTTGTGGTTGGACTCACAAGTTGGTCAATCAGATTTGGAACCTGTCCCTAACAAATTATTCAAGGCGCCCTTCATGCCAGCAGTGCTGTTCTCCTTGTCAGCAGTGTCGCAAGTCTCCTGAATGGTCTCCGGCTCTGGCACGCTTTCCAGCACCGTTGTCACCTCTGCCGGTCGGTCCCCTGTCTCCTCAGCGATGTTGGCGGCGCATGTCTTCTCCTCCTTGGTGTTTGGGATGAGCGGTCGGTCCCCTGTCTCCTCAGCATTGGCGGCGCATGTCTTGTCCTCCTTGGTGTCTGCAATGGAGGGTGTCAGCGGTCGGCCCCCTGTCTCCTCAGCGTTGTTGGCGCATGTCCTGGCCTTCTTCGCGTCTGGGATGAGCAGCGTCAGTGGTCGGTCCCCAGTCTCCTCAGCGTTGGCAGCGCATGTCTTGTCCTTCTTCGCGTCTGGGAGGCTGAGCAGCGTCACTGTGCGGTCCCCAGTCTCCTCAGCGTTGGCGGCGCATGTCTTGTCCTTCTTCGCATCTGGGAGGC
Organism: Effrenium voratum; assembly: GCA_963377175.1. Classification (NCBI taxonomy): domain Eukaryota; class Dinophyceae; order Suessiales; family Symbiodiniaceae; genus Effrenium; species Effrenium voratum. The sequence goes on along the minus strand of CAUJNA010002657.1, from coordinate 444,877 downwards.
TGAGCAGCGTCACTGTTCGGTCCCCTGTCTCCTCAGCCGTGTCGGCGCATGTCTTGGCCTTCTTGGCGTCTGGGCTGTTGATCGGCGTCGCCTCTGTGGTCGTGGAAGCAGAGGCTCCCTCATGTGTACTGTTCGTGTCCTCCAGCACAAGCACGTCATCGCGCTGTCTTCTCCTGGTAGGTGTCGCCGGCAGCCGCTTCAAGGGCTGAGTTCCGGAGATGGCTCCTTAGATGTACACATTTAGAACATTTGTATACACATGTCGCAATGCAGAGCTTTAAAAATCGTGTTTTAGCTGAAACAAGTGTCCCCGTCGATTGGCCAACCGTTGTTCAATGCACATCATCTCCTTTGCAAAGAACTCCTCCAGCGACTTCTTTGGGTCAGGAGCCTTGCATGGGCACGCTCGGGGCCCAAGTGCTGACAGTTGATGCGCTCGGGGCCCAAGTGCTGGGGTTTGGGAGCAAGTTGGGCTCTAAATTCGGCCTCCCCATGAAAAAACACATATCTATTGCCGGCACGTAGCTTCCTCCTGCGTGCTCGGACGATCTTGAGGCGCTCGGCGTCGGAAAGCCGGTCGCATGTTGGCCTGGAAGATCGCTAGAAATAAAACTAACGCAAAGTAACGCAAAGTAACGCAAAAGTAACGCTCAGCTTGTCATGAGCACGGACTTTGAACGCAAAGTAACGCAAAAGTAACGCACGCCCCTGTACTATGATGTGTTGCGAAATCAAGCATTGAAGTCACAGTGTGCACACTTTCAAGAGACACTTTAAGCCCTTGCAGCTAAGTTCCCCCGAATCGACTCCCATTTTGTGGCGTTTTAAGGGCCCAACCCCACACACAGTTGTACAGGGTGTTGCAGGTTGACACCCCAAAGTGCTCAATGGGTTTCATTCTTTAAATGCAGGGGAAGTATAAGCACCACTTGAACAAAAGGACATTCTGGGCACCATGGGCCATCCAACAACCCAGTTTCAAGGCGAAAAGTTTGAATGCTTCACAGGTTTCAGCCATTTCCACTAGGCAGGGAAGTCCAGGAACGCTTGCAACATTGTACAAGGCACATCGACAATTCAAGGGATCAGCCTCAAACTTGTATCCACTTCCATCTTACTGCAACACCTGCTCAATTGGTCCAGCACTCCAACAATTCCAAGTACATTCTAAATTTACGGATGTGTATGAAGGGTCAAAATCGGGTCACAAACAGTTGCACAAGACTCAATTGTGCTTGCAAATTTATTGTTTGGTCCATTCAAAGGCATTGCATTCAAGAGGGATATTGTCCATTTCCTAGGAATCACCGGACAACGGATGATAGTGGCGGCTGAGCAGTTGAAGCTGTTTCACACCTGCGCCCCATTTTCAAGTTTTCTGTTCTTATGTGTCTGGAATCAGCGCATGCGCAACTTGCTACGTTCGGAGACACGAGACCCTGCAATGGCTGCTGGAAACCAGGTGAGAGTACGGATGATGCATCCCACCTCCCCCCATGCGAATGCATGCTGCAAGACCCTCACATGGGCGCGGGCAAGACGTTGCCACTCATCGGTGCTGAAGAACCAGTACTCCGAACAAAGGGATAAGCTTGCCATATTTCCGAAGAACTCGATTGCCGAGAACTTGAATGACGCGAGGTGTCTAAATTGAGACCCTCGTGCCTGGCCTCCATCTTCGACTCCAAGCGCAAGCTGGCCGCTCTCGCAAAAGAGCTTTCAGCCAGTACCCGCGTCAATAAATGGTTCCAGTTCCAGTACCGGTACCAGGGATCAAAGCCAGCACAACTAGGCAAGGGCCTCCCTTTTTAGCTCACAATAGCACAAGCCTGGACCAAACCCGTTTCGAGCCCTTTTGACGAATGATCAATCAGGCGCAGGGTTCTAAATCGATCCAGATCTGCATGATTAATTATTTTCCAAAATCCTCGGCCTAGGGGCAAACAATTTCATCCAGTGGTCCATTGTCAATCCGATTGTCAATCCCAAATTTGACAGGGTGCAGTTGTCACTTTGAGGATACCTTTTGAGGCAGTATCCCTTTTTTTCGGGTCACCGAAGTCTACTGGGAGTCCGCATGATGAAGCTCGACACTTGCACTTCATAAAGCTTGCGAGGGGCTATCACGGCGGTCAATTTTGCAACGAACATGCCCAGATCTTATGTGATGATTCCGAATTTCAGCAGGTGCGTAGGGCCTCCGGCAGCCACGCATGAAATTTCACTGGCCATGCAAATATTCGGCAGCCAAACTGACCAGTGTGCTGCAAGAAGTGTTCAAGCTAGTACTTATGGGTTCCAATGTCGCAGTAGCATGCGCAATATGTACTTAACGTTAGAGGGCTTCCTCCCTTCGAATTCGGGATCCAGGTTTTGTCCATCCACGTGTTTAAAGTGCATGTCCTGTGATCAGGCCACCATGCTAGCATTTACACTTCCTGCATTTGTTGCCAGCGATTGCGTACGGCTTCAAAAACTGCCTTACTAGGCCGAATCTGAAAAGGGATCAATGGGTCAGGCACCAGGTCGCCCTTGGCAACAGCCCGCCCCATCAAATCAACAAATGGTTCCAACTGGGCGTGCTCCCAATCAGACGGGGGCTCCTGGGACTCTCGATCACAGCATGTTGCAATTGAGATGTAACAACGTCAGCTTAAGTTCACGGGGGTTTCAAAGGTGGTTTGATGTGGTTTGGGGAGATACCGATAAAGTCAAATGGGACGCGTTTTGCCCTCCCCCAGATCTTCCCGTGCCAATCACGCCAGCCCTACCCCCAGGGCCCCACCCCCGGAGCCCCAAAAAACAATTCGATCGATTGGTTTAGAAAAGCTGCTGGGGGCAATTTTGAGTTTCCATTTGCTTTTTGATTTTGTAAAACTGGGGCCCCTCTTTTGAGAGTTTTGTTGGGTGTCTATCTTTTAACATCTTCCAACTCAAGATTAATCTTGGGCTTTCATAGGATTTACGACGCAAGTGATTTGGGGGGCTGCGGATTCAAGAGAATTAAGCTTCTCCCATAAACCAACGAAAGCTGGGAAGGGAACATTCGATTCTAGCAATCGACTTCGTTCATGACCTTCTCAAAATACTAGACCCTTTTCACCGGCCCATCCTTGACCCCCGAATCTTGAAGAATCCTGGTAGCCACCGCTCAGCACACGAGCAAGGTCCGGCGTGGGAGGCGATGTAGCCTGCAGGGAGCTCAGCCAGGAGCAGGGCGGACTGGTTGCAGGGTGATGTTTTAAATATCAGTTTGAACGAAATATGGTATAATGCCGATGAAGCACCATCCAAGCCAAATGTCGTTGAGCAACTTCCTGTCCAAACCGGGCCGGATAGCATTGCGAGCTCCGCAGGTCTTTCCCCCCACACCTTAGCTAAACACGCACGTGTAAGGGAATGCAACACCGGCCAGCTTATTTGACCCGATCGCTCTGGCCTATTTGGGCTTTTCTGAGACATCGCCAACAAAAAAGATTTCGGGATTTCGCAATGTAGCTTTTGGAGTTTGTCTCGAGCTTATAACTGACCAAGTGGGCTGCATGCACTGCATTCAGTACTTCGTTTGCACAGCTGCATTGTTTGAGTCTCCCAGTTAGCCCAACTCTTGAACTGATCCCTAGGGGCTGGACATTTAAGGATGCAACACCAACGGCCAGCGGGCAAAAACGCAAGCCAGGGATCACTTGCACCTTTCGCTTCCCATCTTTCCAAATCACCTTTTGCTTGGTCATCTCAAACTTGCTGATGTGGCACTTCTCCTTCAGCTCCTGCCTTTTCTCCTTGGACAAGCCCTGCTCCATCGAAGACATCCACCCCCTAGGCTGAAGGCGGACGTTTACGTTTGTGTTGTGTGGCATGCGCCGGAACTTTCCTAGAATTCAACCCTGTAAATTTATAATAGATCGGTTTCGCGGCCAGCTACGGCCAATGATGCGGCGGCTAACGAGATGCTGACGGAGTTCAGAGGATACCTCCGGCCAAGTGCCTTGTGCCTGGTGTGGCGCCGTAAGAACGACGCTTGGAACCGTTCGCGAGCTACATGAGCCAGAAATGCGGCAGCGCCTTTCTCGGCGTACGGCCTCCTGCGGAGCAAGGTGAGGGAGTGCGAGAACTCTGAAGCGTCTGAGCACCGATGAGATATCGGTGATCTCATTTGATGAAGGCTGTGATAGCCGAAGTGGACGCAGCTGCCTGCGGTTGATCGCTGCTTCAAGCCTTTGTCAATTCCCCCCAAAACAGAAAGTGACCTTGGACTCAGAGCTTTTTAGGATCTGTTTGCCCGACTGAAGTGTATGGCGATTCCAGTTGCATTGTCAACCAACGATTTCAACTGATTCAAAATAGGGCCCCGGCTGTTTTCTTTTCCAAGGGACTTCTTACCGGCTTGGTCCACGGAAGAAACGAACCCTCAACCTGCAACTCTTGAAAGGGTCCAGGTCAAGGGTCCCAAGGAGCTTGAGGGTGTGAGAATCCGGCTGTTTGTTTTCAAGTGGTCCTTGTGTGGTTCGATTTAAATCCACGCCGCAAATTTCAGAATGCATCCGATCTTGAGGATCCTTGCTTGCAGGTTTCCTTTAACCCAAAACCAAGCGGCCTCACCAAATTCTCAACCCTGCAAGTGAAACTCTTTGAAGACCGTTTTGCTGGGGTGAATAGGACCTGAACAATAAATCATCATACATATTAATTGGAAAAGATCTTGGATTCCTGATCCAGTACCTTGCAAGTATCCCATTGAGAATTTAAGGCTTTCTGTGGGAAAGTGCCAGAAAGGTTTTGTTCTGTCTGGAAAGTCTAGCAGGGGCACATTTCATCAGGGACTCTTTTTTTCCACCACATGATCTTAAGTGGCAGGAACAGGCGGATCCATTGCGCGTTGAACTGCAGGGACATCCCGTCAACCAAGTTGGTTTCGAGGGCAGCTAATGATTTATTGAGAGATTCACTGTGCATGGTTGCCAGGCAGTACAATCATCAGGCTACCCTATATGGTACCAGCACTATCCACAGACAAAACAAACTTTTGTACAAGGCATACGGGGAAGTGAAAGCCGACTCATTTGCTGTTAACGTTTGAATTCATTGGGGGCAACGCAAATGTCCGTACACTTCGTTTTGAGCACCCGGCGTGTTCCCGAGGCCCACTTGCGGCTTTGGCGTCATTGCCCCCCAGCTGCCCATCCACCTCGCAGTCAGGACGGGCACGTGGTTGCTCACCCACCCCATGCAATTCAATGGCAGTTTCTTATTAATTAGCCGTTGACAACTTTTCAGTATTGGACCCTGAGCAGCCCACCAGTGAATGGTAACTGCTCGAAGTTCCGGAATCTTCATGACCGATTGGATGTAAGGCCAATAAACCACAGCGGAGCGTGCCGGATTCTCAAGAAAGAATGACACGCTTCGAGAAACTGCCAAAAGAATCAATAATGTGCAGCGGCATGCTACTGCATTTCCCATAACCACAAATCGATGCCGTTGATCTCCAAATGGGGCTTGAGGACATCGCTGGTGAACACTCGAAGATAAGAAGATGAAAGAGTTGCATGGTACAGCGGTCACCAAGAGTCCTGAAACTTGGAGTCGCAGGATTACCTGCACGGCTCGTAGGAACCCGAGATAGCCAAGCAGATCTTCCAAGACCGGCTCACGGGACACGTCGTAGCCTTCCCTCAGTAGCGAATGGATGGGTCTCTTCGTTCATGCCTAATTGTTCATTAATAAACTGGTACCGGTCCTTTTAAATTGTGTGCACAGCTGGCCATAGCTTTTCAACAAGAACTCACCGATGGTTTGATTGAAGTAAATCTATGTCCGATATCGAGGGCCGCGTGTGGTGCTGCTCCCGCAGTTTAGCAGGAAACTCCTATTAACCCTGGATGCTTTCGAAAGTTTATTGCCCCCTTTTGGCCCCATAAAAGAACGCACTTCAACCCCGTGGACAAACCTGTCACAATGAGCAATTCTCCTGCGGTGAAAAGGGGAGAAAAACGGCCACCCCAGCTGCTGGGGTGGCCCTTTTTTTGGGGGGGAACAAAGGCAGCCAAATTGCTGAGTTGTTGTATGCAAAGCCACTCCCGCCCCACTCCTCTCCACTCTCCACTCGATAGGGGCTCATTTTAGTGGTCGCTCATCAGTTGCTTACTCATTTAACAATAAACAATTTCAGCACGGCTGGCATGAATGGAACAAACAAACACGGGTTCCTGAGGAAAACCCAAAAGAACTGATTCAATTCCTTGAGAAACCAATCCCTTGCCACCTTCAAGAAAAAGTGAAATGTCAAGAAGATGCCTGGACCCGGAAGTGTGAGGGTACTAATGATTCAAAGCGATTACCCGAAATGGACACCTGGCGTTTGTCCTGTTCAACATGGGGTCAGACTACCGGGACCCTCAGAGTATAAGTACTACTTGCCAACTTGCAAATTGCATGGGTACGTTCTTTCGGGTACGATCGAGACTGGGCTCAGAAGCAGGTTTTTTTTTTTTTAATAGGCTTCATAGCAACGTTAACCCTAAATACAAAAGTTGTGAAATCCCTGCGTCCCATGCAGGAGAGCAGCGCAGAGGCACCGCAGGCTCCTCGGCTCGGGGGGACAATGACCCTTCAAGAACCGGAGTATCATCGATTCCTTCTCCCAGTTGTTCGCCAACTAAGCCACCTTCCAATCTGCTAAGACTTTCCAAACCAGAAACTGGCGGGGGGCAATGGATTTGTTTGAAGGGTTTGTCATGCTAAAACCTAGACCGAAGGGATTCAAGGGCCCCTTGAAATTTGTCTGGTAGGCTGTCACACTGAATTGCGGCAGTGGCTCTGAAGCCGTGCACCACTGATTGGACACCAGAGAAAATTTCCGCACAACTCAGGTCCTCAATCAACTCAGGCCACGATCCAAGACAATTCAACATCCAAAATGATGGCAAATGGCAAGTAGCAATTTGTTCATGCAAGCGTCTCTTTCAGCAGAAGGCCCCATATTCTGGGAGACAAAGTCCACGAGATGGACACTGGGCGCATCGATATGCCAGCAATGGGGATTGACAGTACACACACACACGGCATATATCAATTGCACCATGTTTTTGCATCCGGGCTGCAAAATTGGTGGAGCACCCAAGCAGAGCAAGACCGCACATTGCAGCTTGCTCAGGTGAACACTTCGGCGATTAGCCATGGTCGCAAACACACTGAGCACTAGCGAGCAAACATTTGAGCCCTCGCATAGGTGCGACCAATCAATAATGCACAACACCTAACATGTGTTCAAGGCTCAAAAGGCAAACCTTTGAGTGTGTCACAATCAAAACCTGGCATCGAAATGGCGGCTTCCCAATTTTTTAGGGGTTATCCCTGACTAACCTTCATCAACCTGGGTTTTGATTGAGGCTCCTCTGCAACTTGCACACTCTACCCGCCCAGCAGATCAGAGGGGGGGAAGCGCGCCTGCGTCTCTGGAAGACGAAGCCCCAGTGCCAGCACCTGGAGCGGGTTCGGTGAATTTTCCATCACAAATATCCCTTTGAACAAATCAAAGCGCTTCCTGCAACCAACCCTTAGGCCCTATAGGGGGTAGCCTGTTTACCCGTTGCTTCCAAGTGCGAGGGTTCAATAGCGATTCAAGCCCTTTTGCACACGGTTTCGAAGTGGAGGGTTTATTCCGCACAAAGAGTACTACACGTTTTGGGAGCAGACCCTTGCACGATGAGGCCCGACGGCCAGTTCCAGCCTTGCAGGCTCACCGTGCGGGGCCCAGAACTGCTCGAGCCTGCGTGGTTGCAAGCTGGCTAGCCGCAATTAGGTGTAATAAGGATTTTGGGCTGACCGGCTGATAGCTGGTTTCTTTGTCTCTGGCCATGCCGTACATGTAAATGTTTGATAGCTACGAAGCTAGACATTCTGCAATTAAATATTGCCACACAGTTGAAATTGCAACCATGTGCGTAAAACATAAAACACTGGCACCCTTCAGGCCCTAGACGACAGTGTGTGAGACACGCCAATTTGTGCTTTTTGGTCAGCTGGTTCTGTAGCCTCGAGCCTCCAAAAACTCAAGAACTGGATCATTTGCGTGATTATGTTCCAATTAATGTGCGCTGACTAGCTGGCCGATGCACATATGACGCTGAACTATACTGCAATTGCCTAAGGCGTGCAGCTCGCACGGATTGAGCCCTTCATGATCGATTTGGAGGCCGGGAATCGCTCGCGTTCTCCTGGCGGGCCCAAATCTTCGAAACGTGAAAGGGTGTGTCCGGGATCCAATCAACGCACACAGAACATTTGATCAAGTGAGAAACGCGCAATTGCCTCGATGACCCACCAGCCAGCAATGACTTTTGCATCTGCCCACCTGCCGTGGCGGACAAGGAGTGTTTTCAGGTCTGAAGCGCTCATGAGCAAAGCACTTTCTTGTACGAGGTTCTCGAGACTTTGACTCAACATAACACAAATCCCCTATCGACCCCTAGGCATATAGGCATTATATTAAGCTTAAGCACATGCCGGGTAGGCGCGGAGCTCGGGTTGTCATACCACGGAATAGTGCTGCCACCCTTCGCGTCGATCTGCAGTCGGTAAGTAGCTAAATCTCTGCACACATGCATGTTCAATGCAACTGTCGTCATGTGTCACACAATTCGCTGCCTTCCAATTCTGCTGCAGGCTTTCAGGCCACAACTCTGTGTCAATAGATGCACCGATGTAAAAGGACTCGCTGTAGAGCACTGCACCAATACTGCTTGCCCCATGAAAGGCCGGCGGAGGCTTCACCGTGAAACTCCTATAAAGAAAGCAGCACACTGACATTTGTCAATGCAGGCCAGAAAAACCGATAATGCCTTCATCAATAATTGCGGACAAGGTTCTTGCGAGCGAAGCTGGCGGGGTCTTGTGATGGCAGTGGCAAGTCAGGGATGGCGCATGTGACCAGTTTTTGCAAGCCGGCTTTTGCTTTTCTGCTCCTTTCTTGCGACGCGTCTGTAGTTTGCTGCGCTTTCTGGATTTCTGCAATGTCTTTCATGTCCACCGAGTGGGCAGGTGCTACTTGTACAAGCTGCAGACCTGCATTGTTTGTAGTATCTTGGCTCTTGATGGGCTTCTGGGAGTTCCTGCCCCTGCCCCTGCCCCTGCCTCTGCCTTTGCCTTTGCTGCTGATTTCCTTGCCAGCCTCGATGCTAGCGTTGCTTGGGTCAGGCTCGACTTTGGTTGGCTCACCTTCTGCTGCAGCAAGGGTTTCGCCCGCGGGGGCTGACTTGGCTTTGGGTTTTCTCTGTTTTTTTGGAGGCTTTTGTGCTTTTGCTTCCTTGGCCGCCTTCCTCTTTTGCGTCTTCTCAGCTTGCACTTGCATTTCCTCCTTCATACCACATGCACACTAGCAACTACAATGTAAGCACATTGCATGTGAATCAAGCATGGTGCATCACAGCGTGCACGATTGAAACATGTTGCAATCAGGGAAACAGTCCTCTACTGTAGCCTTCTTCAGTTGAGCTTGCTGCCCAACCATGTCCTCCCTGCCCAATTGGGTTGCTTGTTGCTCCGCAGCAAGCCACTCTGGAAGCTGAGATACTTCCTTGATGAGGGGACCACGTCCAGACACCTACAGGTGGAAATGACAAGTTTGAGTTTCCTAGGACCACCATTTATTGCGAATCTCTGTGTTCCTTCGAATTCAGTTCAATACGTTTCCCTCCTCCAAGTACGGGGTGCGTAGGCAGCAAAAACAATCGGGCTTTGTGTTTTGCTTCGAGAAACCCGTACAGAACCCATATAGTTGGATTTGGGAGTAGCAGGTCCCTCTGATCTTGCAGCGCCGGCCTTGTCAGGCGCCCGTGGCGATGTGGATTCAGCAGCCTGCGCTGCAAAGGCAGAACGCGGTCGCAAGGGGCAGTTGGGAAGCTGGAAACAACTTTCAACCAGTGCCTCGTGCTTTGCAATGTATTCACTGAGCTCTGGCATACTGACGTTGTCGATGTTGCTGCTCTCAGAGGGTGCCTGACCACACGTTTTAAAGGAAAGATCAATCATCTAACCATACAACTGAACAGCTGCCAGGCTGAACGGCAGTTGCCTGCGATGGCGCTAGTTGTAGGCCACCAGGACGGACCTTCGCATAAACAGTTCCAAGGCTCGACCAACAGTTCCAAGGCGCGAACATCCAGCAGTTCATGCATTTGTGGGCATGCAACTTAGTTAGTATCACTGGCCTTGGCAATGGCGCTTGACTGCTCTGCTGGTTCCCCACAACGGACCTGCCATTTGCACGTTCTTGATCCAAACGATCAAACATCGATGATAAACAAACGCACTTAACGGCAGTTGCCTGCACTGGCGGCGCCACTGGTTCCAGCTGTGGGCCCCCAGGATGGACCTTCGAATCAACTGCATTTGCAAAAGGCGAGCTCATCATTAACAGTTGAACAATCAACGACATGATGTTGCAATACAAACATTCAAGCTTCGTGCACGTGCAACTTTGCAGTAAAATGCTGGCTCAGCAAAGGAGGCCTGTGATGGCACTGCTTCTGGCAATAGGGCCCCAGGACAGACCTTCAAAACAGCAGCACAATCAAACAATTCAATTAGTGTTCAACTACGACTATGATATCGATGATGAACAAGCGCACTGGCCTTGGCGGTGGCAGTTGATGTCGATGGCTGTGGGCCCCCAGGAAGGACCTTCCAGTCAACAGCTCAACTGGCGTTTTAACAATCGGCTCTTCAACATCCAGTTGCAACAATGGAGGCCTGTGATGGCACTGGCTCCAGCAGTGTGCTCTCAGGAGGCGCCTCCCGCTCCACGTTTCAATTCTTGGTCGATGTTTGCAAATCCAAATTGATCCCACAATTCAAACATGACGTGAGCGCAATATCAGCTGACCCGCCTTACAGGCAGATCCCGGTTCCAGTCGTAGGCTTCCAGGACGGACCTTCAACTTTCAACAGTTCCAAAGCTCGTGATGAATTGACACTTGAGAATCAGTTTAAGGTAGTACACGCTGCCATGCGCAAAGTTATCATGATCGGTGGACGCGCTGGTGGCCTCATCGATGGCAGCTCCGTGTACTGAGCTTTCAAGATGAAGCCCCTGGTCAACAATTCCAAACTTGATCCGCACTTGGACATCCAATTTGAACTTTGCTTTAACACATCCACCCAAACAATATAAAGATGTGGGTGTGTACAATTTGTCAGCGGACCAGCCTTGGCAATGGCAGTTCCTTGTGCTGGCACCAGGCTTTCAGGATGGACCTGCAACCCATGCCAAGAAACACTCCGATTAATCTCAATTGACATTCCAACATCCATGCGGATTGCAGGTGAGATCTGTTGGCTATGGCCTTTGTGTCATCTTGTGGATCAGGACTTTGCACATTCCCTTTCAGCTTTTTGGCCTGGCAGCTGCCAGGGCTCTAAATTTATTGGGGTTGTACTAACAACAAGCTCATCTATCTGATCTATATCAAGATCCGATCAATGATCAACTAGCACCGGCAAATAATGAGCTGACACTTTGCAAATTCGGGCAATAGGCTCACATACTGGCAACAATGTAGCGATGTCAATGTGCATTCATGATCATGAAGCATACACTGAATTCGAAGGCAAGGGCCTTCTCAGGGCGGTGCTTTGGATCCTGGCTTGCCTCCTCAGCCTGCACGCTGCAGTGCACCGACCAGTTAATTGCAAAATCGATTTTGAAAACGAGCTGTGCAGGGTTTGAATGTACATGTACTCCGAGAGAAAAAGCTATATTCAATGTTCGTGCAGTCGTGGATTCTCAATGCATGCAATATTGCATGCCCACTGGCCATCGACACGTGCCTGCGCCCGCTTGGAGGCGTCCTCTTTGTTGCGAGCCAACATCTCCTGCCGACGAGCAGGCGTGTGTAAGGGAGCTGGGAGGGATGAACGAGCCTTGATGAACTCAGCTCTGATGGTGGAAACTATCCGCTTAAGAAGCTGGACCTTGGGACTCCTGGTTCAAATGAACTGCACGCAGCTGAACAATTGCAATATTGGTTGACCGGTTACTGGGCCAGCCTTGCTGAAGTCGTCCGATCCGTTATGCGCACGACATGAGATCCCATCGCACGTAGGCGTGTCGCTTGCACATTTGCCCACTCCTAGCGAAAGCAGTTGCATTTGGAAGTTTAAATGAACCACCTACTAAAGAAAATGCATATCCGCTTTCCTTGATCAGCCCCTTGCCACCTCTCACTCGGTAGTGTTGAGCATGATAGTTGTACGTGCAGCTGAGCAAGATGAAAGCTGCCTGTCATCATTTGTTTCTGGCACTGCCCCATGATTGAGTGGCGAACCTTGTGATGTTGAAGTGCTGGAACCGGACATTGGCCATCACCATTCACAGCATCAATCAAGTACTCCCGAAGAAGGAAGTAGTTGTTGACAAGATCCTCCTCAAGGACCTGCATTTTACAGCCCTGGGGCCTGGAAACTAGAGAGGCAAGGCTACAGGAAGGCTGCAATATTCTGAGGCCAAGGCTACTGACCGCTCCCTGTCACCCCACTGGATGATGTTTCGATCCTGGCAATAAAACAGGAACACCGAGGGCCGATTTGCTGTTCCAAGCTACCCCTGATCCATCTCAAACGTACACACGTGAAGCCTGCAGTGTACAAGGGTCCATTTGGAAGCTACACACTTGCAGCTCATATATATGCTTTGAGCCTAGCATCTGGGTCTGCCATGATTTGTTGACCATGCAACTCCGCATAGAAGCGCAGGCTATCAAAGATGCGTTGGGCGATGTCCTTGGAACATGTCGTGTAGCTGGTTGCGCAGAGCGCATGTATATGATGGCACGCCAGCTTTAAGTACATTCAAGATTCTGACACCTCCAGCTTCAAAGGGGTTACCAGGATGTTCTTTCCATCAACAGCTGACAAAAGGCTCGAGCTCTCAGATGCTGACGAGTCAGCTCTGGCAATTGCCATCGATCGCTTCAGGTGCTCGCTGACTTGATCCGGGGCTGCGCAGAGCACAAAGTGGCACTGCTGTGGCCGGGTTTTGAAGGAAATGCTCACCGGACGTTGCAAAGAGCCCAAACACCTCATGGAACTGACTCATAGTACATATTTGATGTGTCAAACAGAGGACCATCTTCTGATTTTGAGGCACTTAAGCAGTTTGGGAATCTGATCACAGGCTCGTGGCGAAAAAATGTGCACAGCAGGGGGGCTGGCGCACCCCCACGCAAAGCTGCAGCTCGAAGGAGGCCCATGGCAAAAGGTGCCAGCAGGAGTTCCTTGCCTTTCGGGACCTGTGACTTGTTTCACAATCAACAACATGTACATTTTCTATCTAGATGGAATAGGTTTTCCTGGATGCCCTCTGCCAGGATCAAAAATGTGCTGCAGGTACAAGCGAACAGTTTCAGAGCACGGACTCGGCCGATTTTCGAAACCGGGACCTGTCTCCAGAAGAATTCAGGGCAAAACCACGCTGCAGACCCGTTTTCGAAAGTACTTCCTGAGAACGGCTTCGGACCCTAAGGGTCTAACATGACACCTGTGGGAGGGTGCCTGGAAGGTCAGTTTCCGCTTGGGACCCCTCGTCCGGGACCCTCGTCAGGTGGGAGAGAGGCTTTTCCAAAGCTTGGGGGCTGGAAGAGCCATCCGGTTCCTTAGCTTTTCAGATCCTTTTAGCTAGTTTAGTGGTAGTTTCCGTATTTCACCCAAAAGTTTGAGTCAAACTTTTGGCGGATCAGAAAACGGGCAGCCCAGAAAAACAGGTATAGCAACAGCGGCCCCCGAGCCCCATGAGCCTCACTTCAGCTTGAGGAGTGGGCTGCGGCTGATGGGGCGCCGAGCCGAGCTTGTGGAGGTGCACGTGCGCCTGCTGAGCGGCGGCTTTGCCAAGGGGGAAAAATGGGGTGGGTCAGAACCCAGATGCGTGGCTTACCCTCCCTGCCACATCTGCCACGAACATGGCACCTGACAGAGGGTCCTTTTTTTCGAGGAAATGTATCTTCCAGGTACCCTCCCACAGGTGCAAGGTTGGTCGGAGCAAGGGTACCTCTTTTTGGTTTTGAAGGGAAGCCACAAGAATACCATGTTGCCGGGAAACCATTTTGAGTAATTACCTTTTGGCCCACACTGATATCCGTCTGGGGCTAGGTTAAAAATGGACGTTTGCGAAGGGCTTGCCAGGGTTTCCGGCAAAAATCGGCCACCTCGAAATGTGGTTCATCAGAAAACCAGGGCTTTCGGAAATTGGGCATGGCCCCAAAAGGCCCTTTGCGGCATTTCGGTGGCTTGAAGCATAAGTCTTCGGAGCCAAACAAAAAAACTCTCTTGGGTGGGCGACGGTGGGTGGTTTTAAAGGGTCATGGGCATGAAGTGAAGCCCGTGGCCTTCGTCCTGAGTTTTGAGCCCACGCCCAGATACCAACTTATTTTTTGTGCGGCTTTGCTGGATCAGGCACACGTCCTTAGGGTGACTGTATGGCAGTCTTGCGCGAAGTCACTTGCTTGTAGATGCAGGCTCTAAATCCGCATCTGGCTCCTTGACAAGGTCCTTGATCCGTTTTATCCCCCCACACAGTGTACAAGACGTAGACAGTGTTTACATGTTTCCCCCTTTTCAAGCTGTTTCATGGCCGCGAGACTCCGTTTTTACCTTTCACAACCCCCTTATAGTAGGTAAGTAGGTAACCCTTCGATATGATCCCTCTGGTCCTTTTTTCTCGGGTGGCAAGCTTTTGGTCACCAGGCAAATGGATCCACTGGGCGGGGGTTCCCTTTCGCAGTCGCGTGTTTCAGGAAAAGATTCAGTTAGTATTGTAGATAAAGTATACAAATTAAGGTACAAGATATATAGCTCAATTAAATCTCCTTTGCCAAGCAAAATCGCAGATGTTGCTTCTGCTTTAATAGGAGAAGGAGGGGGATACTGTTGGACATTTGTTTTTAGGGATTCGGGTTGGGGGGGGGGCTGCAGAGCCGCCCAAGGTGAGAGCCGGACCCTGCGGCTGCCGGCGCTTGGCTTTGCACAAGTTTCAGCAAGTGAGGGGGATCTGTCATTCCAGTTTTCATTCTTCTAGGAGTTGATTCCCATTCTTTTCAACCATCGTTCTTTCCAAAAACCGGATCCGTTTTCCCTGGGTTTGCGGAGGTTTTCTAGAAAGATCCGGATCCCTGGAAAGAATGGGGAAGGTACCTCTAGAATTCTGGCTGCGATTCTGGATGGTACGTTCCCTTAAATGGGCCCAACCTAAGGGAAAAAGGAATGTTCTGAAGAGTGGAAAGCTCTGACTGGGCTTCCTGTTTATAGGGTCTTACGCGATGTTGGGTCGAGGTGTGTTTATAACCCAAAGGGTATGGGCTTGCAAAAAACAACAAAAACACGGTTTTGTGAACCAACATATGAAGAAAACCGAGGACCCAAGAAGAAGCCGTTACACCAGTGAGGTGAAACCCAGCGCAGGTAAACCACAGGAAGAATTTCCTTCCGGCCATTCGCCCCAGCAAAGAGGCTGCTTCTTTTGGTGACCCGCACAGGTAAATGGAGTCACTGGGAAACCCGTGGTTTCCCATTGGTTCTCAACACTCTTTTGGGGGTAGCTGCTTTCCAGGTGAAGCCTCTTTTGTTTGGTGCGTGTATGCTTGTTGGGGGCCAGTGAAACCTCGCTGCGGGTGATTTCAAGGATGCTGCTCCAGGTGCCGAGAAGGCCTGTGATCTCTAGCTTTTGGGCTGTCATCCTTGGTGCACGGGCAGTGCGCCTCTTTTTCTGCGTCCTTCGCTGGCATTTTGAAAATTCATGGCGGATGGTTACTGAAACACCGGTCCCCAGTTGTTCACCTTGGAGTTAGTTGAGGCCCCTCCAGGTTCTGAAGGGAATCTATCACTGGACATGTTTGCATTATTTTCAGGGGACTTGAGCAAATGCAGGGAGTTTGCT
Organism: Effrenium voratum; assembly: GCA_963377175.1. Classification (NCBI taxonomy): domain Eukaryota; class Dinophyceae; order Suessiales; family Symbiodiniaceae; genus Effrenium; species Effrenium voratum. Next base: position 428,949 of record CAUJNA010002657.1, on the reverse strand, counting down.
TCCTTTGAAAGAGGCCGACAACCAGCCACAATGTTCGAACTTCGTGAAGCGGGCTCGGATCTCTTTTGCGAAGCAAGTGATTTTGGTTCGCTATGCGTACGTAAACTGGCCATACCACCGGCCCATGCGCATGTCTCCTCTTGAAACTGGGTAATTTGCCACCTAACCCAAACCAGAGATGAAGGCGAACCCGACAAGGTGCAAGACATACCTGGAAAACCCCCTGGAAAAAACACAAATTTCGTGGACTTGGGCAACATGTTGGGGCCTGGGGGTTCCCCAGCTGAGTTTCCTCCGGAGACGAAGGCTCTCTGCAGACATTTCGACCAGTCGACTCTGGGGTCCATAGCTTGACACCACCCACCCACCCACCCCCCACCACTGCTGTTTCCCGGCCATGTCCAGAATCCAAAGTACGGGAACCACAACTTTGGCGCATTTTGCCAAGGGATGTTAGGACTTTAACTTTTTGCCAACCAATGGGTTTTCCGCAGAAAGCAACCGAGACCAAGCTGTTGGGTGGCACCCAATTTCACTGGAGACCCCTTCGGGAGCGATCAGCACGCTTCAGGCGACGGCCACCGGGAGGCTCGATCGAGGGCTCTCCGTTTGGGGTCGAGGCTGAGTTTCCGGAGGTGAAGGATGGGGAATCGAATTTCCAAGACCACTGGCGAATCAGGCATGGGATCTGGGAACCAAGTTGCAGGACTATCAGCGTCTGATAGGGTCTAACGGGGCGAATAGGGTCCATGACCAGGGGGAGCCGCATAAATGGTGAGCTTTTGGAACCAAAAGACGAAGCTTGCGATCGGCGCGTTCTCGGCGGGGAATGAGAAATGGAATGACCCCGAGAAAGCCCCATGCAAGTGGTGGTGTCCTTTAAGGTCCCAAAACGGTTCATTCGATGCCCTACCGAGAACCAAGTGGATTGGGTTTCTTCCCCCGGGGTCAGAACTGTCGTCTCAGCCCATAGGACGGTCGCAACCCGCGAAAAATCCCCCACTCCCCACATGGCCATGGTTCAAAACCAACCGTACCATTTAAGGGATGGGTGAATTCACCGCCCATTTTCGGCTCGGGGTTTTGACCCACTGAGAGTGGCATAGCGACTTCCCCCCGAAACTCTTCGGCGGTTCAGCCAGCGGTTTCGAGAGCTCTGGAAGAGAGGAGCGAACCGGGAACCGGGACGAGCGAATGCCATGTGGGTCCTGTACATAGACTCAGTTGCCCAAAGCCAACCTTTTGACCTTTTGGCTTCCCCATTTTGGTCCATCTTTAGTAAAGGTGCCAAAAGGTTAACCTTTTGTTCCTGGGTCCTTTGGGCAATTGAGTAGATAGCGAACAGTTGTGATCGCTTTTTTCAGTCACTGTTAGATCGGTTTTTGGGGGTAAAGTGCATGGGGAAAAAAAGCGATAGCAACTGGCGATGCAGGTGAGCCGATATTAGCCGGGATGTTCAAAGGCAACATCCTGACCTCGGGTCACCCAGGGAACCAGTCCCCATTGAAGTGGCTGTTCAATAGGGATTGTGGAAAATCGGATTGGCCAACACTCCATTTCAAGCAGCCCAGAAACCTTTGTTTGGTAGAAGTTTACGGATTCTTGCTACTCTACCTCTAGGGCACCCCTGTGAAGCATTGAAGGGTTATGCATGCTGGCTCTCAGATGCGGGCATCACCCCACATGAGCCTTCCGTTTTTTGCGCATGGTGGACCCTCCTTTGGTTTGTAAAAAGGCTATTTCAAGGGAAAACAACAGGATACAGACACCAACTTATTTTGAGGGACCACTAATTGAGAAACCATTCTAAGATATTCTAAGGGTTTTTGCAGTACACTCTGGGATTGCACCCACTGGGAAATGACCCCATTTAGGTATATGTCCGGATAAAACCGTGTTATTTTGAACCAGTATGGGTCAAAGAAATTGTCCAAGGGTGTAATCCCAGGGTGTAATACAAGAGCCCCTAGAACCACGTGATATTCCAATTCCATCCTCGTGTTTCCTTCTAAAAGGGGGCCGGGTCCCGCTCGTTGTCAACTCTCGGCCCAGCGAGTCCCGAGTCCTCCGCCCCCCTTTGGGCCAGGGACATCAAGTCCTCCCTGCGGCGGATTTGGCACGTGCCAGAGGTAGAGCAGCGGCTTTCGTGTGCCGGGCCCCAGTTTAGAGAGATCTGTCGAGATGGAAATTTGGATTCGGATGTGACCTTTACGTGGGGATACCTCACTCAAGTTCCTGGACGTTAGTCACTTTTTGGGCCTGGTGGCAAATGTAAAGTTCAGACTCTTTTTTTTTGCGGAAGTAGGGATCACTTTGAGGTGACGCCCCCGATAGGGTGCTTTTATTCATCAGCGGTTCCTCCAACCAACGGCATTTTCGCCCGACGGATTCAGAGCCGAGGTGGGGCAGCCATCGTCCGTGACGTGCCTCGGCGGGGAGATCCTTTGCCGGGTCTAAATCAATATGGCCAGGGGGCATAACCTATGGCTCCATTTTGGCGTGGATGGGTTGAACGCCGGGTTCTTGCAGAGTTCAAGGGGAAACCACCGGGACAGACCTAGATCCGTTGGCAAGTCTACCGTGCTTTGTTTACGAAGTTGGAACCGCAGCCAGGGAACCTTCCGTGTAAATCCGCAAGCGGGTCAATGAGGGTTGATGCCCACGAAACAGGGAAGCCACTTCGATCAGCACGGTGAGTTGGTTTTTTTCCGAGTTCCAATAAAGAGACGTGTGGAACACGGCATTCTCCATATAAACTCTGTGAATGACCCTTTGAGCGAACGGCGGTTTCTTTCGACCATACATTGCCAACTCACAGGAACACGCACAGGCAAAGCTCACAGAAGCATGCCTTTAATTAACATTTGTGGAAACTGTGGCTTAGATTGCTTCTTTTCCCTGGGGAAACTGGTTTCTCTATAAGTTGTGCTTTTCGTTTCGATGTTTTGCCGCAGGGGGTTTGAGGGGCTGGAGCTTCCACACACCGAGGAAGCGCGGCCCCTCGAGGAGGACGGGGTACTTGGGTGTTCGTTCAAGAAAGAAAGTTGGCGGTGGCCTAGGTTGTACAGGGGCCCCTATAATTTCTCTGTTTGGTGGTTTTAAACATCAGCCCCGAGTTCCCGCTTTTTCCACCACATGACCTCGAAAGTGAAATCACCAGATTGAATCGATGCAAGCCCTTACCACCACTCACCGGCAACTGGATTGCGCAGCACCACAACGTTTTCACGGATGGGAGTTGCACGGTCAGGCAGTTCCATGTCAAAAATGTTGCGGCCTGCGCAATAATTGCAGATTGCATTCAGAGTGTCGCCGCAAAGCAAATATTTCTCGACCAATACACACGCGATAAGAAAATCCCTGGTGTATTTAGATGTGTTGCCGTATCAGCCATCCACGGCAACCAAACCATAAATCGAGCAGAGCTTTCTGCCATCCATGCGTTTTGCTTGTTTGAGCGAAAGCTTATTCACACCGACAGCTCATACGCATGTGACCAACGACATCATGGGACGAGCCCCGTCCAGAGCGATTTGGAACCATACATCACGCGTGTAGAGCTGTGCAGATGTTCGGTCGCGAGCGCACCTCTGTGGCAAAAGTTAAATCCCATAGTAAAATTGCCGACTTAGATACTCTTGAAGACAAGTGGGCGTGCATTGGACACGATGCGGCGGATATCGCTGCAAATCAAGCACGCAACTCCCTCAACCAGGATATTGTCGGCAAGACCAACGCTTTGCATTTTGCAAACTTAAGAGCGGAGAAAGCTGTCAAAGAAGCGCACACTTTGTTAGGAAAGATCTCACAGTTGCAATTGAGTGAATTAACCGAAAAAGAGGACTTGGTACAAAGTGACCCGGTTTTGAAACTATGTGGCAGTGTCCATAGCACTTGGCACGCTCGTAAATTGCCAGAGTTTGATGAACGATGCTGTGACGAAGCGTTTTGGGGAATTACGTATATGCTTAGGCTGTATCATTGGGTCTCCACTCTTCGCTGGGCGCCTCACGTCCAGGAAGATGAATGGGGTGTTTCATGGATCGAGCTGCTTCTCAGCTTTCCAATGTTGGACATCCCAGTTAACCTTGGCACTGATGATCGACCACTCTTCACATTGCCAGAACTCAACGAAGTGTTGAAACTCATTAAGCCGACTATGCAAAAGCGCATGATTAGCTTTGAGAAAAGTTTGCGAGCCTTGGGAAAAGTCTGGGGGTCGAATTATTCCCTTGCAACAATTGCAGCAGACCTCAAAGCCTCTGGGCCCTCGATTTCTTGCAGGCACGACCCGGTCTTCAGAAAAGGCCGTGGTTCCCTTTCCACGAAGACATAACGCAAGCACTTCGCAATAAGGCAGATTGCCCTGTCATCAATGGGGACCTGCCCACTTTGGTTGCAGACATTCGCATGATTTCCATCCCTTTGCAAGAAGGGGATACCGTCGAGTCACAGTGGACTAGACGGAGGTTTCACAAAGAGCGCCTTCAGGCGCCGCGCTAAGGAGCACGGACATCACCTTTTTGGCCCGTGAAAGGTGAGTGCTCGTTGGTGGGGGTGATGTTTTGAGGGTACATATAGGGAGCTGTTATAACTCTTTTGCATAGTCCCCTTAACTGGGATTTAACAAACCTTGTCACTAGGGTGTTATATGCTATGTGGCTGCCCACTTGCTAGCTTGGCCCGACAAGAACGCACTTGCCCTTCCTGCGAAACCGCTCCCGGCCCTCCCATATTTTTCTTTGTTCCAGGCCGAAGCCACTTTTGCCCTGGAGTCCCCTAGTCGTTGAGGCCGAAAAGCAAGAAGCAGAATCAGTCAGGACCTGGAGGGAGAAAGGATGACCCGCCACAGTTTTGAGGCTGCACGTGTAACTTGCCTTACCTGAGAGTCTCAGTGGAGAGCCTGAGAGACAATGCTGTTTGTTTTGCTGTTGCTTGTTAGGAAAGCATTGTTTTCATCATGAGTGTAAGCACAAGATGCAAACTGAGACGCAATCAAGCTAGCAAGCACCTCAACAAACGATGCAATGGGTCATGATATATTGTCTAACGCACACGTGTAGCTCAGGCAACCCCCCCCCCAATGGGTGGTTTGGAGTGGTGGCTCGCGGATTTAAACCCCAGGCCCAGGTTAATTCAAAAAGGGGTCGCAACTGTGGAACTAGCTTGGAACAGGGGACGCAGCTAAGAAATGGGGGTGGCTTAAAATCTTAACGAGCTAGGGGCAAACCGGCTACCGATTCCTGGGCTTTAGCTACTTTAGCGTGAACTCCACAGGCCAACGCTAGCCGCAGGGTTTAGTCTTTCCATTGTCCATGCCATTTTTTGGTCTCCGTTGGTTTGAGCAGCCAAATCGAGGGCATCAAACACGACTCGTCAGGAGCACACGACTTTGGAGCTGACCCGCGTCAGCGCCAAGGCCAAGCGTGCGAGTGCTCGCGGCGGCAGCATCTGGGACTAGGTTTAAGGTGCCCTTAAGGCTTGGGACCTTCCTTGGGGGAGGGGGGGTTCTTGTTTTGTTCTGTGCTTCACAGCTGGATGTTGCTCGATGTTGCGATTTTTCGGATGTCCCAGGGACTCAACTGACCTATCCCCAGACTGAAGACAGCAATTGTTTATGGTTCCATGCAGCCTGTTGTGGGGAAGACTAGATACATGGAGGGTTGTTTTCAGGGGGACTCCCCCTAAATGGTGGTTGTCAATTCCCATTCAAACCGCGAGAAAACAAGGCACCCTCAACAAAACTAGACCAATTCGGGTGATAGGAAGGATACGAAGAAACCTGTGAGGAGGTGCACCTTCAATAAATCCCTTTTGGCTTGGCTTGGGGAAGCCGAAAGGAGAGCGAAGCATGTCTTGGGTTTCCAATGGGGAAGCCCCAGGTTCCATGCTTCTTGTAAAAGGAAGCCAGAAGCCCACATCCGGAATCCGGTTTGTGGGGGTTCCCTGACCCCTAAGATTTTATTTTTTTGAAAAGTGAGCCCCATTTCCAGGTCACTCCCAAGGTGTCTTCGGGGCGTCCGAGGATTGGGCTCCGCTCGCTTGGCGAGTCAAAGGCTGCGGGACCTCCAGAGACACGCGTGACTGGGTCTATGGGGGGCCGAGCCAGGGAGCCGGGGGATGGGTGGCTTGGATTTGGAAGTTGGTGCCTGTTTGGTTGGCTTCGGGAAAGAGAAAGAACACCATTTGCATGGGGGTTCCCAGGTTTGAGAGAACCTTTGGAGAATTGAACCCTAATTCCGTTGAAGCCAAGTTGTCCACACCCCCGCTCCAAAACAGGGGAAAGGCGGAACTGCGCCCGCATGTCAAGTTCTTTTGTGCGTCGCGCGGTCGGAATTTCTGCGTCGGCCCTCGCTCGACGTGGTGCTTGAGCATTGTAAAGGCTCATTTCTCTCCAGTGCTTCAATGCTGCTGGAGGGATCCAAAACTGCATGAGGAATTCGTCCGGCCGGCCAACCAAGCGCTTGGACATGTGTACAGCCTGATTCCAGGGTCATGCCTGCGGTAGGATGGAGAGAGTGAAGCTAGGGTAGATGATGTGAAGAGCAGCAGACCCTGCAGTCCTGATGCTTGCCCTGGTTTTCGCCCAGTCAGGGTGGGCACATCTGGAACAGGCCTCAGCTGAAAGAGTTGTTGATTCGTCGGACCTCGACCGCCAGGCCTGACTCAAAGCGCGCTGAAAAATAAAAGGCAGATGAGTTGTGTTGCGTTTTCAACGTCGCCAAGTGCAAATGGGTTCCGGTCAACAAACTTTTCGTGTAAATGGGTGGTCTTTCTTCAGAGTACTCCCCGGAAAAAATGTGGTTTGCCTTTTGGCTGCGAACACCTACCCCCAAAAAGTATGGTGGTTGTCCTTTTGGCTGCTAACACCCACCCCAAAGGGCTACCCTCAAAAAGTCATACCCATATGTTGAAAGGATGTTCAAAGGTTCCCTTTCGGAAACATAGCCATAAGTTCCTGCATTGCCGCCTTGAGAGGCTACATTGGCAAAACCCTGAGTCGTTGACTTCGGGTTGGCGTTTTTGTTTCAAGCGTCTGGCGAAGAAACGTTGCATGTGTTGACCAGGTATGCCCACTGCGCGTCGTACTTGGGTGTTCGTGGTCAAGTTAGTAAGTGAATTGTTGGTAATTGACCCAAGCTTTAACCCACTTGCAAGTCCCCCTTCAGTGGGATTACCCTTGGGGGTTCTAACCCACGTGGCTAACCACAGCGCAAGGAAGACCACGGGCACTCCCCGAACATCCATGCACTTGGCATGTGATGCGCGTCTCTGTGGCTGAAGGCAAGCTGTGAAGTGTCAATCCCCATATCCGACGGCAAGGCCAGCCGCCATCTCAGGAAAGATGGGGCAACTGGGTGTGTCTTCAAAGAACCACCGCTAGCTTTTGCGCATCCAGTCCGGAGGTAGCAGCACATCGGAAGGTTGATTTCAGTTTTTAGTGGAAATCCGTATCACACATCTGGGTGAGACCCCTTCTTTTGGCTGGATTTTTTTTTTCTTTGGGCTTCCACTGTCTCGACAGAGGATGAATAAACACTCAATAGGCACGTGTCCCCTTTTATTGGGAATGCTTCACAGTGGGTTTGGTTTGTTAATCCGGGGTCGAGGACAGATGGATGAGTTGGATGCGTTTTGATTTCTTCTTTCACAACTCTAGAATGGAAATTGGACCAAGCGGTGGTAAAACGATATTACCCATCAAGGTTCTTACCGTGAATAAATGAAGACATGTGCTCCACTCCTAGCGTCTTCCAGGTCCAAGTTATGGTGGAACCCCTCCCTCTCCCCATCCCCCCCCCAAAAAATAACACAACAAAAATGGAAAGATACACTTTAAGTCGAATTGCAGATCACGTGGCGCCAAGTCCAATTCGGGATCTCTTCCCTCTCGGCGCGCCCGGCGCATGGCCCGCGCGCCGCCGGGCGTCGCGATGGGCGCGGCGGAGCGCCGCGCGCGGAACTGGGCGGAGCTGGCGCCGCCCGGCGAGAAGCGACAGCGACGGGTTTGGGGGGCCCGTGGCTTGCGGATTGGGTCCTTTTTTCAGCCCATGGGTTTTGGGTCCATGGGTTTTTGCGTTCATCTTGAGCCCGGGCTTTTGGGTCCATTTATTCCGGAAAGGTAAAGGGTTTGGATCCATGGGTTGTTGGGTCCATTTGGAGCCCCGGTTTTTGGGTTCATTGATCCTAAGAGTTTGCTCTTCTAGGTCCCCCAGTAGTGCCCTTTTGCCCTTTTTTTTGCGGAGGGTCCCCTACTAAAATAGACTACAGAGAAAAGGGGTACCGTTATTCTAACCTCTCTACTGGAGGACCTAGTCAAGGGATTGGATCCGTGGGTTTTCTTGATTGCTGTTGGGTTGGATCTTCAGACTTTAACTTTTTGGGAATTCAAGGGTTTTCCATTGGATCCCAAAAAAAAGGAGTTAAACTTTTTGCGAGTCCATCTTGAGCCCTGGTTGTTTTTGGGTCCATTGATTCAGCTCTTGGATGATCCTAAGATTTAGCTCCTAGATGATACTTGCATTTGCTCAGCAAGGAATGAAAGCAGCGCGGGTTTGAGAATGAACCCAGAGATCCTAAGATGATACGGGAAAAGAGACGTGCATTCAGAAGCCCTCCGAAAACTCTCCATGTGCGCCAAGGATGCATGTGGATGGCGCTTAGCGAAATCCGCTGCTACGCGCCACCGTTGAGAAACCCTGGATTCTGTTGAGCCGCCGGTAAATACCAAGAGACGATGGTTGAAATCCCTGTGTTAGTGCCTCTTTTTCGCATCCCTGATCTGGGACGAGCGAGACCTGCTCGACGATGCTGGAGAGAGAGAGAGAGAGAATGATTTCAACCACGAGTTGGAAGTGGAGTGAAATGATTTTCGTCCGTCCACAGTAGGTGTCCTATTTGGTTGACGTCGGAAGTAGATGGATTCCCCTGGATATTTGTGGGTCTGTCTTTCTGTCTTTTTAGGATTGCTAACTACCTTTTTCGTTGGGTTGTGTTCAGGGGACAGAGTCAACCGTTTGTAGGGGGTTCCCCTGTTTTGAGACACACGCAAAAAGGCTGGGCCCACCCCATAACCTTCCATTTCCTTAAGAATACTTCTTTATTTTCCCTGTTGGTTTTAAAGTTGGAATCGATTTCACTACTGGAAATATTTTAGTTTTTTTCCCAGGGGTCGAACAACCAAGTGGAAGTAACCACTGCGTTTCTTCTCCGCCCCTTTCGCGCGAAGAAAACAAAACGGCAGATCAGGCGGAGCGCGCGGGAAAGCCAAGACCTGGCGGAGGAGGAGACAAGTTGATCACCCAAACCGAATGTTAATGGATCTAACTTCACTTTTGTCAATTTTGGTTGGTAGTTGTTGAATGTTGTTTTTGGCTCTGTGCATGTGTTTGTTCCCGCTTTTCAGCAGGGGGCTGCAAAGAAAGTTTTCTACCATGCCAAGGGTTATCACCCAAACCGAACGGATCTGACTACACTGTTGTACTTATTTGTTGCTATGGTTTTTGGATGTTTTTGTTTTTTTGGGGTTCGGTTGTTTTTTTTTTTTTTAGCAGGGGGCTGCAAAGATATTTTGTGCTACCATGCCAAGGGTTGGAAAGCAAAGTAGAACCATTCCTAGGGGTGGTCATCCTAGGGTGCGGCTGGGGGCGAGAAGGCCCCTGCAAGTGAACTCAAAATTCAGGAGCTGGGGTTACGCAGGTTTTAGTCTACCTTTCTATGTACCAGGGTTCCATTTTGAGCCACACCCAAGTCTGAACCCGCAAAAGGGGACACCCACCACACAAGAATGCACCAGGGGTTCTGCTGAATCGGGTGCTTCCCTTAAAGTGCAAAGGGCGGACATTTGTGTCTCCTTCACACGCAGTTTGGGATGCATGTTTAGCATGAAGCCAAATGGGGAAGTCTTGTCCAGATCACATCAGTCAATTGGGTGTGTCTTTTTTAGGGGCATCCCTAAAATGGCTTCAGTTTCCCTTCTGGTTAAGACCAACTATCCCTAGAATGGCTTGAGTTTCCCTTCTGGTTGAGGCAGACTCGTTGGGGTTCCAACTCCGAGAAAGACTAAAAGCTCTGGGCGGTTGGATCAGGAGGAGTTCTGGCGCCGCGTGCGGCGGCGCAAAGCTGCCTGCGCTGCCACCGCTTCCGCCGCGAGTTCGGAAGCTGTGAAGGGCCGGGCGGTGCCGTGTGAGCCTACGGACTCTTGGCTGCCGTTGGATTCTGAGTCTTAATCAGGTCGTTAGCCTCCTGAAGCTCCCTTCCCCGCAAAAAGGTCCGTTTTTTTTTGGGGAGCTCCCTTCCCCAACAACCCTCCTGCAGCTTTTGGAGCTCCCGTCCCTTTTAGGCGCCTTCCGACGGCCGCCTGTCAGACCCCGTGGCTTCGGACGCCCGCGCCCGCGTGGACCTCAGCGCCGCCGGCCGCCTGGTGCGGCGCTTGGCGCGACCGGCGGCGGCGGCGCCGGAGGCGGAGGCGGCGGAGGCGCCGGCGCCGTGGGCGGCGGCGCTGGTGGGTACTCCTCGGCTTTTTCGGTGGGTCGATGGGCCAAGGGCCTCATTTAAGGCTGTTGGGGGTCAAAGACCCTCATACTGACGTTCCAAGGCTCCTATGGGTACCAAGGTTTGGAGGGGTTAGGCTGGTTCAGATCAACCAACAGTTTGGCGGCTTCTCCACATTTGGCGGCTTCTTTTAAAATGTGCACCGCGAACACACGCGGAGGGGGATTTGTGTTTTGTTTCGCGGAAGGTGTGCGGAAGCTTGGTGGTTTGATATGAGCTGTTTCAGGATCAGTGCGTGCCAAAAATGCGGGGAATTGATGAGAATCGAGGCAAAGGTGTTGCTTTGTAGAGCAGTTGCCAACAGCAGGCCGAGAGGACCAACGCTCCGTTTGCAGGCGTGCCCACGTAGTACCGGTATCCCAATGGGGCCCAAGCCTACACACGCTGCACCAACACAAGAACATTCCTTTGGTTACTTGTTGAAACTGGCCATTTCTTTCTGCGGATGGTTGAATAATGTCCAATGAACTTTCGGGAATAGAATCCAACGTTGTTTTTTTTCTCTTTTTCCGAGAGTACTCTATGGAGGGTTGGACCAAAAGGAGAAACACACACCAAATGTTGGGGTCCCGGATTCTGGGCCGTAGGACCTGCCCATAGCCATACAGCGGCACTACGAGGCGGGCGGTTGCCCCATGCTTTTGGTAGTTGAAAGGTCCATCCTGACTTCGCTTTCCTCAATTTCCCTCCGGCTCCAAAAGTAGCTTGCAACTTTTGACAGGCAGCATCCAGTGTTCCTGTTTTAACGTTCTGCCATTTTTCTCCACCATCCTCCGATTCGAGCAGCACAGAGTTAACTTCATGTTTATGCCCACCTTTTTTTGATTTTGACTGCTTTTGACTATAGGGCATCTAATGGCAGCAACTCCGAGCTTTCATGGAAAGCAACTCCAATGCACATGTGTGTTGAACACATGCTCGTTTGAAACAAACACGAACCCAGTTGTGTGTTTCCTTTTTGTTGGGAGGAAATCAGAGCTCCGAGTTCTGTGGTGCTGAACCAGGAAGATGTTCCACCACGCTGATACCAGGGAATCGCCGAGCCCTGAAACCAGTCGGCATTAGCAAGTTTAAAAGTTGTAATGAGACATTTGGACCATGAAAACTGTCAGGTTTTTTTGTCATTCTGGAGTTCCATACCTCTGTCCGAACGAGATAGAAAAAAAAAGAGCATCGATCCCAACGGGAACCGTCGCAAGGTCCTGGGCTTGCCACCGGGCAGTGCGACATCGGAGGCCCAGCGCGCCCTACTGCGCCGGCAGCAGGCGGAGTCGGCGGAGTCGACGGCGAGTTCCAAGGCGGCACACGCGGCCTACGCCGCTCGGAGACGAGACGGGCGGGTCGTTTTATGTACTTTGGTGCATTTTGCCCGGGGATGTTAGGACTTTAACTTTTTGCAAACTACTGGGTGTTCCGTCTTAAACCACCAAAAGTTAAACTTTTGGCAGGGGAGCAGAAAGCAACCGAGTGTTTTTTCCCCTCTCGGTTGGCAAGGAAGCCAGGAGGAAGGTCGAGGTCCATGTCTTCCATTTGCTGGAATGAATCAATATGTTATGTTCTTTTCCCTTGTTGGTTTTAAAGGGAATCGATTTCGCTACTGACTGGAAGCCAAAACTTGAGGCTCTTCCCAGCTGTTTGGTTTCCTTGGGCTTTTAGATGTTTCATTTAACCCACTAAACGTTAGTCACTTTTAGCAGGGGATCTGAGGACAGCCCAGAAAAGGAAGACCGACATTTTTATTTATTTATTTTGGGGGGACACCTCGAAGCTGCAGGTCCTCCTTTGTTCGGCGCCCCTCCGATCAAAATCGCGCGGTCGCGCGGATCAGGAGGCGATCTGCGAGCATTTGGGTGAGCGGCCCTGGTCGCGCATGCCGCCCCCCCGCTCCACGATGAGCACTCCGATCCGCGGCAGGGGACGGGATCTCGCGGAAAGCGTCCGAAAAAAAGGACGAAGGTCGGGCAGGCGCGCGCAGAGCAGTCAGGTTTGCTGAAAGACGGGTCGCGATTGCGCGATCAAAGCACGCGGGGTTATGATTTGATGTGTCAAAATAGGATTCGGAGCCAACATGATTGCAATTGTTGGGACACTGCAACCCTTCTTCAAACCGGCTTTCTTCTGGTTCATTTTCCCCATTCTTTCAGCCATCCTTCTTTTCGAAAAACCCGCCATTTTCCTCGGATAGAATGGAAATGGAATATACATGAATATACGCCTATAGAAGCTTTCAAAAAGATGCCCTTCGCCGGGAAAACTGCACACGGGGAAGGTGACCCCTGGGCCCTACCTCGTTTGAGGTGGTGGCCAACACGCAGCACCTGGATCGCCTCATCGCAGAAGGTGGGCCACAGGGTGGCGAAAAAGGCGTTGGACAGTTACTTTTCCCAAGCGGTTTTTGAGAATTTGCTGGTTTAGCAGATTCTTTCAAGACTAGGTTTTCCGGTAGTGCCAACTTCTTTTACCGTGTCTTCTTTTTTTCGGGGAGGGTTCCCCTACTAAAATAGACTACAGAAAAAAGGGGTACCCTTATTCTAACTACTGGAGAACCTAGTTGTTTTTACATATCTTGCCAGGAGTTCGAAGCCTGGTGCATTTTTTTTTCGCAGGGGGGACGGCTGAAAGCATAGGTGAACTGACCAGTTGCCAAATTTCAGGGAAAGATGGGTAGTGAAGCTTTGATTGGATCTTTAGGCTGGATCTTTAGGCTTTAACTCACTTCCGAGTGCATGGACTTCCGACTTTTGGGTTTGGACCGTTTTAGTGGTCAACAAACAGCTTTGGGCCATCAAAAAACACTTCAAATGGCAAAACAAAAACACTTTCAATGGCAACCGCGTACCCTCAGAAAACAAGGAAACACGGAAAAAAAGGGAGAAACACACCGAGGGACCCAAAATGGATTTTTGGCCACCGGGTACCCTCAGAAAAAAAAAAACCGACGGTCCCAAAAGGGGCCTTTTGGTGAACCCGGTCGCAGGCTTCGCCCAGAGGACCACGGCTGCCACCGCGATGAACGACGCCTCCTCGCGATCTCACTGTGCGGGGGGCGCCCATTGCTCTGCCATCTGCTTGAGGATATTCGTTATTTTCCCTTGTTGGTCTGAAAAGGAATTCATCACCACTGGACATTTTTATTTTTTTCCTGGGGCCTTAATCAAATGGAAGTCTGGGCACCCTCTCTCTCAACATGGCACCTGACATCCTGACAGGGCCCGGTCCCTCCCGGTGCCACAAAGGGTGCGAGGGAGGGTATGTTCAAGTGAAGTTCTTGGGTTCTCAAGGTTACCTTGCGGGTTTTCAAAGGGACCACTGGTTTTGGAGGATGTCAGGTTCGCAAGGTGAGACATTTTGAGGTGAAGTTCTTGAGCTCAAGTTCTCAAGATGACTTGTTTTCCCGGGACGTGAGGATGAACATGGCCACAATTGTTTGGGAAGCACACTGTGCGGGTTTTCAAAAGGACCACATTTCTTGCGGAGGTGAGGATGAACATAGGCTCGATTGTTTGGTGGGTTTGGGGCATTCGAGAGGCCCCACGTATTCCTTCCCACCGTTGGGAGGAACCCCATGTCCGCGGGGTCACTTGGATGTTCAAACTACTTTGGCGTAGGTTGCGCGTGACAGGGAGCAGTTGTACGGATGGACCTTGATTGGTATTGTGTTCCCTGTTCTTCAAGATAAGTGCAGCACAGACTCCGGAGTCAAAAAGGTATAGGCTACCATGGCTTTTTCTAGGGTAGCTTGGGCTAGTCAACTAGGTCCACCCCTTGGGCTCGAATATGCTCGAATGCCTTGAGGTCTTTACAATCTGCTTGCACTACCAGGACACGGAAGACAACTCCAGGCCGTGGCATTCTTTGGCGAATGGAATCGCTTGTTCCAATTAGACGGAAAGGGTTCGCCACGGTTCGCCATGTCTTCCGGCGCCAGGCAACCTGCTTGTTTCTTGGGGCTTGAGGGATGGGGGTATTCCTGGAATTCCATTTCTGGTGCCGTTTTCCCTTTCATGGGGAAGACTGTATAAATGGAATTTGGGGGACCCCCACCCCCCTCCCTCCCCCTTAAGGCAGGGGGGATGCGTTTGCACCGTCCTTTGGTGTGTCGGTGGAAGCGCGCTTTGGCCGCCCTTTGGCTTGAGACACTTGTTAGACACGTTTTCAGGGCGGGCGAGGGCATGGGGCCGCAATCGGGTGATGGCTGATGTCGCAGTCCGGGCCTGGTGCTCGGATCTGGTGGTTTTGGGTCGACGACAGGCAAGCACTTTGAGGGGTCCTCAAAACATTCCCACCCACTAACATGGAACCTGAGTCCTGGCAGACCATTTTCCTTTAAGAGGGACCATTTGGTGGGTTCCAGCCGACAGGAGGACCGATGTTTTCCCTCAAGCCACCATGTTCAGGGTGCAGTGATTTTGACAATGCCACATTAGTGGGCCCAGTTCATTTCGGGAAATTGTCGTGAGTGTACGTACCTCATTTGGGCACCTTCAAACGGAAATTAAATGAAGGCCCCCTCACTGGGCCAAACGTGTTGCTCACATCTTGGCTGGCCGGACCTACTTGGGCGTTCAACCCACTTATAAAGTGGTAACCTCGGAAGGGCGCCAACCTCAGGTGCCCCCGTTGTAATAGCCTAGGCAAGTCGAAGCAAAGAAACCAGCTAAAAGGGAAAGGGACATTCTACCAGGAAACGCCGATGTGGGGTGTTTTTTTTATTGCTAGAAGTTGGTTGGGTTTCGGCAACGTCCGGAGATTGGGCCAAGGCTCCATGGAGCTCCTGCTTTTATGGCCTGGCTTGCCTGGTGGGCACGGAGCGCTTCAGCCCGTCCAGGAGTCACGCGGTTTTCGGCGCTGCTTCGTCGGCCGCTTGGGAGATCCAGAAATGGGCGGAGTCGTTGGGGCTCCGTCTCGTCTCGATGTCAACGGATACTATATATATATATATATACATATGTATTAGTACATGATCTAATCCATGAAGAGATTAACAGACAGTCCGTCCCAGAAAGTAGTCCAATCTCATTTAACATTGATAAAGAGCTTGATCAAATCGAGGGGTCAACCCCGGATAAAAACAGATTTGATTTTGGGGGGCCCTCCAAAAATGCTTAACAAGGGACACCCCCGGATCAACCAAAACAACCAGTTGATGAATCTGGGGTTGTCGTGAAGTTGATCTGGGAAGTCCATGATCGACCACAAACAAGTGAGAGCAAGTCTCGAACAATGAGTTTCCGCGGGAAGCTGTCCCGCAGCTGCAAGGGTCTATGGGGATCGTCCCAACCCTGCAGCTCGATCTCTTTTCCCCGGATGTTTTGACTGGGCCTTGCGTGGGGAAGATGTGGGATATGCTGACTCGTCCCTTTCTTTTTCTCGCCCTCTCAACAGACTTTAAATATATGATAGGCAAGTGTTATAGTTTGTTTAGTTGTGTTGGGTCTGTTCATTTTCAGTAGGGCTGCAACCAGCGCTGTACATGTTTTTGGAGGGGTCCAAAGATACTTGGGGTCCAATACAAGCTTCTTGTCCGCGGTCATGCTAGACAAAGGGCTGGGGCGGGGAGGGGGAGGGGGGCGACGACGAGACAACTTCATCGCCAGGAAAGAGGACCACCTGGGCCTGCTGCCGGCGCCGGAGGTGATCTTCGGAGTGGCCCGGCCGGAGCTTGCGAGCGGAACACCCCGAGCGAGGCCTCAGAGAGCCTTTGAGGCCCTTGAGGCCCTGGGGAGCCCAAAAAAGTCTGAGGGTTTTTGTACTACACCCTGGGTTTGAGCCCTGAAGGCTTCAAAATAACACGGTTTTATCCGGACATAGGTGCCCTTCTTAACCCCTTTTTTTGGGTTGGGAGGGAAACCCGTACGAAAATAAATGACAAAAAAAACACGGGCACCCTTATTCTAACCTCTCAAATCTGGAGGACCTAGCAGAAGAAACGCGCCAAATTCCAGTTTTGCGGGTGTCTGAGATTTTGGGGTTACTCCTTTGGGAAAGGACATCGCTTTCTGAGCTTGCAAACGGGGCTCCACTTCAAAACGAGCAGGTAATTGTCGCCATAGTTGATCCATTGAGAGATCGTAAGGGGTGACTCCTGGAAAGTTCCTTACCCTCGACAAACAGCTTGCAACAGACCGACGCTTTGTATCCGCACGGGAACTCACCCCAAATCCGCCATCCACATTCTCATGCTGATTCTGAGCCAGAACGCAAAGGCGCCCATTTCAGCCTAGTGATTTTCTGTACAAGAGCACTGCCGAGCGCCCCAAGCGAATCGACCGGACCCAAACGAGCTGATTTTGTTGTTGGTTTGGTAACCATAGTTCGTTTTTCGTCGCCTTGCTGAGTCAAGACCCTCTGGATGCCAGGGCAGAGAGAGAGAGAGATAGAATCATAGTGCGTCTTCTGGTTCCCAATCGGTGATCACCTAACAAAAGTCCAGGTCCATTCCTGGGCGTCCAAAGATCGAAGGCGCCATGACTCATCACCAGGTCTTGGACTTTTTGCCGCCCTCTGCGCTCGCAGCTCTGCCGCTTGGCATGGTTTTTCAGTCACTCGCTCGCTCACTCACTCGGCTTTCCCCCTACGAATGGACAGGCTTGAAACCTGGACCACAAAAATGGGCTCGCCTTCTTGCGAGGCTCGGTTACAAGGTGCGGAGTTAGAAGGAAGCAATAGAAAGCCGAAATCCATTTTGGAGGTCCACTTCTGAGACCCCTGAAATAGCTTTTGAGCTTTGGGGGTGCACTTCGCTTTTGGGTTTTGGCTTAGTGAGCTTAGGTTGCCACTTTCTTGGTGTTGACCCCGGATGAAGAAACCCGTATTTGATAAAGCTTTTTACATATGGGACGCCTTCTGTATGCATAAATAGGTTTATGAATCCAGGGTCAACCTCACAACCACCATTGAAAGTGATGGCCAGTCATATTTTACACTGAAACCGCCAGTGGGTAACACATTTGTTGCAGGGGGAAATCCAGTGACCCCTGCTAAATTATGTGCAACCGGAGGCTTGTGTGATACCAGGGCAGCCTCCTTTCTTCAATCAAAAAAGAATTAGTGGTTAAAAATTCCTTCGCAGCTAGTCTCTTTGTTTCCATTGCTGTAGGTCACCATGGTCTTAAGAAAGGGGACCAACACCCCCTTGACCAGGGCTGTGGGAAATGAGCACTTCTGTGATACAACAATAAGGGCTTCCCAAAGACTAACCCAGACACATGTCCTTGTATCACAGAAGCGGGGCAAAATCCTGGATCCCACAACCCTGCCCTTGACCATTGCCCTAAACGGGCAGGTTTTTTTCAAACAACACCGGGCTTCGTTATCTGAACCTTGTCTCCAAAGGGGGCTCATACAGGCCTTATTACCTTACTGCACTGCTTGTCCAGAGCATTTTCCAAAAAAGAAAGAAAGAAAGACAACCACACACCACAAGCTTGCTATCAAGGGGTTCCCCCCCCAAAAAAAGAAGAAGAAACAATAGCCACAAGCTTACTGTCAAGGGGTCCCCCGTTTTTTTTTAGAGAGACACATCTGGGGTGGAATGCCTAAGGGCCAGCTCTAGCTCCACCTGCCGGCGGGCTTCAGACTCTGAGGAGGTCTGGCGTAGGACTGAGAGTGGAAAGCTGAGAGCTGAGTTTGTCGTTCCGGACCCCGGTTTTTTCCCAACAGAATGGTTTCTCAACTCTCAGGGACAACCTTGTTAATTTCAGCTCTCAGGTTAATTTCCAACTCCCAACCCTTGTTTCTTTTTCAGGTTGCTCAATGGTTTGCACTGTCACAAGGAAAAAGGGGTACCCTCAAAGAAAAGACACCCTGGATGAGACGAGACTTGTTTCCCCCCCCGCCCCCGCCGTTTGGCCGAGGCTGCGAAAACGAGACAGAACAGGAAGTCAAAAACGTAAAGCCGGCCAAACATTAAAAAAAAAAAAAAACTGCTCCAGAAGTGGCCCCACCAACAAAGCCCGAACTACACGGTGGACTCCCTTTACCCCACACATGATCTTTGGATTTGCAAAAAACCTTCAACATGCCACCAACCAAACAACAAATCAACCAGCGATGGCACATCAATTGCACCATTGCCTTTGCTAGCCTGCTGGATCACGTGCTACTGCATAACGTTGTTTTTCGTGCTGCAAAAGAAACGTTGGTTGATTTGCGATGGCATGCCACTACCCAGAGGAGAATGGTGTATGTACTCACCCGATCAAACGGGCACCTACTGCAGATGGTCGAAATCCTGCACCAGATTGAAGTGTTGGATGGATTTCGCAAGTGCATCCACAGGTTGTGACACACTCAGTGCATGTCCGACTGGGGTGCAAATTTATTTGTTTTGTTGTTTTTTGTTTTTTTTAATATATATATATTCATTTATTTATGTATAAAGTTTCGGGAACCCCCTCCCCCCCACAACTGTGGTTTTCCTCTTGGTCTCCCTTTGAAACCACAACGGGGAAAGAAGGTGGGGTACCAAGTCTCACCAAAAGACGAGCCGCCAAACTTCGAAGGTTTGATTCCCCATTCTCTTCACCCATCTTTGGACACCGCCCATTTTCCAGGGTTTTGGCCCATTCTTTGGGAATGATGCCTGAAGAGATGGGGAGGGTACAGCTAGAAAACTATGTGCTCAGCTGCGCGTCGACTGCCAGGACCTGCCTTCGGACCTGGGCCACGAAGCAGCACTCCGCAAGGATCAGGACGACGTGAGCGGAGCGGAGCGTCGGGGCGTGAGCGTCGTTTTTTTTTCTTCTTTGTTTTCTCCGGCTGCCCCTGAGGTTTCTGGAGGTAGTCGCCCCTGCATCAGGCACGTGAACAGGACGTGGAAGCTACCTTACTTGGAAGCTGCCTTGCTTGTCCGGCACAGACTCCGGAGTCAAAAAGCCTCCCCTGCAAATTACTTGCTGGTTGAGAGGCAGGGAATGAGACATGGAATGACCCCCAAAGGAAACCCATCAGCAAAGGCTTCCTTGAAGGGAATGTTTCAAACGGTTCAATCCCAAGGCGCGGAAGGCTTTTGTTTGAGCACCAGCCCAAACAAATCGTGCCCCAAAGCGCCCAAAAGGCAGGTTCTGATCAACACAAAATGGGTTTTGATCGGAAACCAGCTCTAAGCT
The DNA here is from genome assembly GCA_963377175.1 of Effrenium voratum. Taxonomy (NCBI): domain Eukaryota; class Dinophyceae; order Suessiales; family Symbiodiniaceae; genus Effrenium; species Effrenium voratum. The sequence continues at coordinate 409,285 of CAUJNA010002657.1, read as the reverse complement.
TTTTGGGGTCCGGCACTTGGGGCTCACATTTTGGTGCAGAACAAGTTCACGCTGGTTTGGCAAATCCACTCAGGGCGAGTGTGTGTGTGTGTGGTTTGTATGTCTTGGAGTTGGTACCAAATCTGTGTGCCTCGGTTGAATGGAAACGAACAAACAAGCCACCATATTTGGAGTCCCCTCAACAACATTGAACCATCTATCCATCCATACCCACACAAATCCAGGGGAAACAGCTGGTTTCAAGGTTTAAGGGAGAATTCTATTGGCAACTGCCCCATTGCATGGCCGCGCCACGCGCATTTTAGGGGTGTTCTATGTCGACCCCTGATCGACCCCCCCCCCCCCCACACTTATCAAGAGAGATCTGATTTAGGATCTTCAGCGTAAGATATTGTCATAATCTAGTTCTCACTTGCCCAAAGCGAACCGGTCTTTTGACCTAGTTTCCCTCTGTGGTCTTTATTCAGTCTTTTGGTTCCAAACTTGAGTTTGTCACCTCGCACTTCTGGTCCAAATCGGGGAGGTCCCTGAGACAAAGCTCCGATGTCCCACTCAGGAGCTGGTTATCCGAGCCAAAGCCTGGCAGAGGCCGGGAAAGTGAATGCAGGTCTCCTAATGTCTCTGCTATTGGGTTGGATCTTTGGACATTAACTTTTTGGATTCATATTTCCTTTTAACCAGCAACAAGTTTTTAACGTTTTGCTGGGGGAACTACAGCACCCAAGATGCTGCCCGCACATGAATCAACCCCAGTTTATTAATAGGGGGGGTGCTTCTCCCTGGGTTTAGTGGGGAATCAGACCACTTTTGGAGGGGAACACCCCCTGGTTATTATGGGGTCAACATTAAGCAAGTCAGTGCTTCTTTTATTCAGGTTCCTCGCCGAAATCCGAGCTTTCGACATTTTTTGGTGGCTCCCAGCCATCCGGTTCCTTAGCTTTTCGGCCATTTAATGTTTGGTGGTAGTTTCCATTTATCCCACTAAAAGTTAGTCACGTTTAGCGGGGCATCTGAGCGCCCAGACATTTTTGGGCCCTGGAATTTCTCCAACCTTTGGTCAAGATTCCCAAGACCTCAGCCTTGGACTTGTCCTGGTTCGCAGTTCTAGCAGGAAATCGCCCCCGCATCCTGTCCATAGCTTCAAGTCAACATGTAAAAGGCCACCCTGCCCGGCCCTTCTGAATTTGATCTTCCTCTTTGGCAAGCCCTACCAGCCCCATTTCTTTGATTCTTTGGCAAGCCCTTCCGCTGTGGCGCGTGGCATTTTTTCTCGTTTTGTTCAACACGTCTGTGACCTGCATCGGGGTTTGAATTAAAAAGCTCGGCCCAGGCGACCCAGAGGAGAGCTGGAAGGCGCCGAGAGAGGTAAAAAAGTCGATTGCTTCAAGCTTTGTCTCGCTCGCTTTTGCCGTAGTTTTCTCCCACTGAAAGTGAAAGGTCAAACTTTTTAGAGGACTTGCAAAAGAAGGGCTCAGTTCCCACTGGCCCAAAGCTCAGTTCTACTGGGTCTGACGGATCTGGGTTCCCCTGTGATTTTTTTCCGATGCTTGGTGGTGGGCGAGTGAGAAGGTGATCGAAGGTTTTGCTTAGAGCAACCCAGAAATGACCAACAAAACGGCACAGGGCTGGTAGCAGGCTTCGAACTCCCTTCGTATAGGTGTACAATATGCTCTCCATACTGTGGATGTTGGTAGAATCCACGCCAGGCGCCGGTTGGGATGGATGAATCCCCCAACGGTGGCTAAGCCACCAATCCCAGATGCCGATCGAATCGCGTGGATTTGTCCATCAGCGCGCTTGATGCCAACTCCCCGGCACCCGGCGGCGCCCTTTTTGCTTTCGGAGAACAACAACTACCAAAAACAAAACCAGGGGATGTTTCTTTGAACATCAGCTATCCCAACCAAAACCCTTTTCAAAACCTTGGAGTTGTGGTACTGCGCACTCTTTGTTCCCCAGTGGGCTCAAGGTGAGATCAACCCTTGGAACCCAACTGAACAGCTGATTTTTCAAACCACCCTTTGATCAGGTACCCTTGCTGGGTGCTTGGACTTTGACCCCCTTCTTGTTCAGGGAAAATTGGGAAACGACCACTACACCGGACACCGGGGAACCACCCTTTTTGAGGGCAGCGGGTGCAAGGGGAAATAGTGCCCATGTTGGGGGTTACTGGGACTCTTTCAAGACAAACAGTCTCGCTCGAAGGCGCGCTATGTGCTCGCCTTGAAGGATCGACATCGTTGCCGCATTCTGCCGGAGGCGCGGCGTCTTTTGTGCCTGGGCGGCGCAGGAAAGAACCACTGGGAGAAAATGGCCTACTTCAGTCGGTTGAAAGGTGAGTGCGTCGCTCCTGAACGTTGGCAAAACCATCGCTTCAGAACGCTGAAACAAAATCGCTTCCGAACGCCGGAAAACGTACTAATCGCTTCGGAACGCTGGAAGTGGAGCCACGTGCCACGCACCGAGACACCGGCGAGTGCTTCGCTCTTGAACGCTGGGACAAGAATCGGCACCCATGCGTCCACGCGCCCACCTGCCCACAGGCCCACGCACTGCTCGCAGCGCTTTTGGCTGTTCGTGTTCGCAGCGGGTCCATGCGCCCACGCACCGCACTGGGCTGTTCGTGTTTGAAGCGCTGGTTAACGCACCCATGCTTATGCAGCCACATTGTTACCCACGCGCCCATGCACTGCTTGCACCGTCTGCTGACTGTTCACGTTCGTGGCGCGCTCATACGCCCACTCGCGGCAGCGGGCTGTTTGTGTTCGAAGCATTGGAGAAGCACCCATGCTCACGCGCCCACATGGCAATGATTTTTTTGAGGGGCCTGTAACAGCGCCGCGGCTGGTGAAGCAGTTCAGCGGGTGTGCTTATCATGCCCCCCCCCCACCCCACCCCCCACCCCCAGAACCAGATGAATTTGCACATTTGGTTACAGAGCAGGCTGGGCTGGTTCACTTCAGCGGGTGTGCTTATCATCCCCACCCACCCACCCACCCAGAACAAAGATTGGATTTTGCACACCCTTGCTGGTGAAGCAGTTCAGCGGGTGTGCTTATCATGCCCACCCCCCCTCCCACCCCACCCCCCACCCCCAGAACCAGATGAATTTGCACATTTGGGTATAGAGCTTCAGAGGGTGTGCTTATCATGCCCCCCCAGAACCACTAGATTTTGCACACCTGGGCTGGGACGCCTGCCTGCGTACGGAAGTGATCCTGGGCTGGGACGCCTGCGTTCGGAAGTGATCTTTTTGACTGACCGGGTTTTGCAACCCTTTCGGCGTTCCGGGTGCTCAGTGGTTTGAAGTGATTTTTTTTAGTGTTCGGAAGTGATCGAAAGTGGCAGCGTTCACAAGTGATTCCCCAAACAGTGTGTCTACACTAAGGGGTTCTTACGGTAAGAGAAAAGGCCTTGGTGCCAGATTGAGGTGCCCGCTCTGTCCGCGAGCGTTTTGCGTGGTATTTACTGCAGATTCGTGCTCTTGCTTGATGTCGAAGTGCGTTTCGACTGCGCAGGCTCGCACAAAGTGAGTTGGCGACTTCTGTCCGCGAGCGTTTTGCGTGGTATGTACCGCAGATTCGTGCTTTTGCTTGATGTTGAAATGCGTTTCGACTGCGCAGGCTCGCACAAAGTGAGTTGGCGACTTCTGTCCGCGAGCGTTTCGCGTGGTATTTACCGCAGATTCGTGCTTTTGCTTGATGTTGAAATGCGTTTCGACTGCGCAGGCTCGCACAAAGTGAGGTGTCGACTTCTGTCCGCGAGCGTTTCGCGTGGTATTTACCGCAGATTCCTGCTTTTGCTTGATGTACAAGTGCGTTTCGGCTGCGCAGGCTCGCACAAACTCGATTTTTTTGCTTTTTTGGCGGCTCCGGGACCGTGGGGGTTTTGTCTCGTGGTCCGGCGGCACGGGTTGTCCCGGGCTCGATTCCCGCCCTGTCCGCGCGAGTGGATCCATGCACAAATCCGCCTGCCGACTTTCTTTGACAACTCTTTCCGCTGTGCAGACGAAGCTGCCATGCAACAGTGGATCGACCAACATCCGCGCCTTCGCGGCCTGCCGCCCCTCGCAGCGCTGCACCGCATGAACTGCCTCGATAACATGGCGCCAAATGAGTTTGACGCCTTCTTGTGTGCCCTGCGATCTGGGAGCGCGCGCTTTATGTACACGCCTGCTGTGGAAGGGTCCGAGCCAGACAGCCCAGTCTTTGGGCCTGCCTTGATAACGCTTCTGTGCTGCGAGAGCTTGCCACTAGCACTCTGCGTGCGCCGCGTCGGCTGTTTGCAGCAACAAGCTACCACGTCTTGACCGCAGCGCCTTTGCATCTACCAACAGACTGGCCTGCTGCGGCTGCGCGCAGTGCAACGAATCCATCCCAGCAGCCCTGTCCTGCGATTCTGCCGTCTCACCGATATGTGCTGCTCATGGAAGAAAAAACGAGCATGCCTGCTGGCCATGCCTGTGCGCCTTTTTTGTTCTTGGTGCTGCATGTGTCTCTACTCCCACACACGTTTCGCAATCAACATGAAAACACACTAACACGCACGCACACACAGACACAGACATAGACACAGACACAGACACAGACACAGACGACAGACGGACAGACAGAGAGACAGAGAGACAGAGAGACAGAGAGAGAGACAGAGAGACAGAGAGACAGAGAGACAGAGAGACAGAGAGACAGAGAGACAGAGAGAGAGAGACACAGAGACACAGAGACACAGAGACACAGAGACACAGAGACACAGAGACACAGAGACACAGAGACACAGAGACACAGAGACACAGAGACACAGAGACACAGAGACACAGAGACACAGAGACACACAGACACACAGACACACAAACACACAGACACACAGACACACAGACACACAGACACACAGACACACAGACACACAGACACACAGACACACAGACACACGGACACACGGACACACGGACACACAGACACACAGACACACAGGCACACAGACACACAGACACACAGACACACACACACACGACCATGGCGCTGGCTTCGACACGTGTCTGCTGCATTCTCTTGCGCGTGTCTGTTCCAGGCCGTGTCCTTGTCTTTGTGAATGTGCGCGCAGATACCGCAAAATGATGTTGCAGCTTCCTGACAACAACCGCCGTTTTGCGGCGCTGCCCGCACAATACTCTGCAGCGTGTGACCGCCTATCACTGTTTGGGGTCTCGTGCCGGGGTATTTTTTTAGCGTTCTGAAGTGATTGTCTACCCGGTTGAAACAAGGGGGCCAGCGAAAAGTAAACAACAGCTACAGGGAATCAGCTTGCTTGTTGGGTTTGGACCATTTAGGTGGCAGACAAGTTTGAACTTGTTTTCGGCCATCCCCTCAGGTAGCGAGGTAATGACCTCTGAGTTTCTGCGTTAGTCAGCGGAATGGATTTACTGTGGGAGACCGGTTGCAAGCCCAAAGTAGCAATGGGTTCTCACAGAAATCACCTACAAATGGGGGGATATCTTGTTCAGGAATCCCCGAAAAAGGGTGGTTCTCCTTATGGTTTCCCTTTAGAACCACCCGAAAACATTGGACCAACTCCAAAAAAGACCTCGACCTAGTATTCCATGGGTCCATTTTTCGCCTGTGCCAGCGGAGAGGAGCTGTGCTGGGATGCAGCTCGGGACGGCGAGTCCGGTCGACCCTTGCCTCGCCGATGGCATTTGAAGATGCATTTGGGCCGTAGCTCGGCTTAGTTGCGGTTGTGTTCGGTACAGGGAAGCCAAAGGTGCCAGGTGTCTTTGGAGGGCGCGCTTCTTTGTTGCTCCTTTAGGAAAACCCAAGGGAGACCCAGTTACTTCCCCCATAGGATGAGTACTGTCCCCTGATTGACAAGTTCTCAGGGCAAATGCCATCCCCACCCGCTTAAACATCGTTGACGAGATCTCTCCTTTTTTATGGGGAAGACTTGAAAACAGACATTGGGGGACCCGCCTTTAAGGTTGAGGAAATGTTGCACACGCTTTCCAGGTGGTGCACATGCATTCATGCAGGTGCCAAGGGGGGATGTGCCCAGGGTTCCATTTTTGGACTATGCCACGATTGAAACCCAGCGGGTTCCCTGCTTGAGGCAGCCCAAAACTGAAACCCTGGATGTCAAAACCAGTTGGACCTTTTGGAGCTGTTTCAAAAGGAAACGGGTGCTCTCACACAACCATTGGGCGTGCCCTAAAATAGGCTCACCATCCAACAATTTTTGAACGGTTCCGTTCAACCTGGGAACCGTTCAACCTGGTTCCCACCTTTGTTGTTGGTGGGAAGGTGCCAAGGCATAGACCACCCCGTTTAAACACCGCAGTTCGGACATTGGAGGAATCGTGTTGGATCGACTTTCTCCCACGTGTTTGTTCTCCATGGCCAGTTACTTTGGCTTCAACCTTTTCTTGCCGGTGCTCAGCAGGAAATGAGGGAATGAACCTGGGGATTCCCTGAATGGGGTTCCCAAGCGCGAAATGGACACATATGGAACCATGGCCCAAAACCTGCGGTCCATATTGTGGTGGTTTGATTTTGACTCATACCCAGATAAGGGGACCTTGGCCCCAGGAACCCCGGTTCTGGGGAGATCACCTAGCGGCTAGCGTTGGTGGAGCATCCCTTAGGGTGTGTGTGTGTGTGTGTGCGCGTCTTCTTTGGTGCATTTTGCCAAGGGATGTTAGGACCGATTTTTTTTCAACCAACTAATGGGTTTTTCATTAAACCACTAAAAGTTGCACTTGTAGCAGGGAGCAGAAAGCAACCGAGTCTTGCTCTTGAGGCGCGCAGGACCTTTTTGAGATGGCCTTCTGGGAAAAAGCTCCACCCATTTGTGCAACTGAAAGGAAACTGGAACTCTCCGTTTTCTGGGGACAAGTTCCTTTTTGAAACCCTGCACCTCTTCTTTCTTGGGGGCGGGTCCAGATGCTGGACACTTTTCGGTCTATTTTGCAACCAACCTCCTTCAGGTTTTGTTTTGGTTCCTGGCGGCAACATCGACCCTAGGTGTCCATGCCACGGGATGTGGTGAGCTCGAAGACCACGATGTTTCCCATTTGTTTATGGCTAGTTTCAGGGTCCAAGTACGAGTCACAATGAAAACCTGGTATCAAAGTGGTCGACCCAGAACCCATGTGAAGACTTCAGGCGGGTTTTCCGGCACCCATTTTGTAGTGGGGACTGTCCCTAACCTTGACTTACCCGAACCGGTTTTGGTTTTCTAGGTCCCCCAGCTAGGGGCCCTTTTACCCTTTTTTGGGGGAGGGTTCCCCACTAAAATCGACGTCCTGAAAAAAAGTCGGGTACCATTTTTACTAGCCTCTCTGCTGGAGGCAAGCCGCACGCCCGGAGCTCGAATCTGAGGCTGGGTGGACAAGGAGGTGATCTTCAGCCCGGGCGGAGGCCATCTCTCAAAGAGATCTCCTTGTGGATGGCGAGCGATCTCTTCCCGGTTTTGTTTTTGTTCTTCTTTGTTTTTCCTTTTTTTGTTCCTCGGTGAGGTTCCCATGTTTTGAAGTTGTTTAAGGACATCATCTTTTTTTGGTGGGCCCCTTAACAACCACACCCAGCTTGAACAAAAAAACAAAGGTTGGCCTCCCTCCCGCCAGCAAAACTTTTTTTTTTGCTCCAAGCGACGCCAAGAAGATGTTACTTGTTTCTTTCTGTTCCAGACCCCTCCTCATTGCAACATACCCTCTTAGATAGTTCTATTTATTGTTGCAACGGCATGTGTTTCGTTTTTTCCTTTTTTAACAAATCTGTTTACAAATAAGTAAACACAATAACCATAATTAACTTGGTTGTGTCTTATTTTTGCCCCGGACAGTTCGTCAGGTAATTAACCCCTCGGCTTCCTCTAAGCCATGTGGGTGCGTCTTTTTTTGAGGGTACCCTTTACAGCCCTTCCCCCTTGGCTCCAAAAGGAAGCCACCATCTAATCTCCAAACCTTGAGGGTACCCTTCCCAAAAGGAAACCACCTCCACGGGGCCCCAAACTTGGTTCGTTCCAACGGGGCCCAAACTTCAGTGGATATAATTTGTTGAGAAGGCTTCAATGGACCCAGCAGTGCCAGTAGTTGGTGTAAGGCCATTAAGGCCCTAAGCAAGGGCTCGGCCCAACCCCAACCCGACCATGCAGATGAATGCCCAGGATTCGTTTGGGTGTGATTAAGCGGGGTACATGTACGCCTCTCACCCACAAATTCTTAAGAAGTGGCAGTTGGTGGCTTCGTTTGGTCCGGGCAGGCGGGCTCGGGACGTATCGGGACGTCCGGCCTTTTTGAGCGCTTTCGCGCGTTGCCGCGAGGCTCGCTGGCGGACTTCGACTTTCGGGTGCTGAACTTCCGGGTCTTTCAAGAGCTCCCCTGGCGGCCCCCAGGCGAAGCGCTTCGGTCGCCGTCGCGACTGCCGCGCCTTCCGGGGGATTCGGAGGGCGCCGAAGGGGGGGGGGCGAAGGAAAGCGGAAGCCGCTGCCGGGGCGTAAGATAAGCGATGTGTAGAATCTAGAACTCGCATGGTGACAGTTGTTGTGCCGGAAAAATGTCAAGCATGGGACATGTCAACCATTCAGAATTTCCGAGACGGCATCTCTTTGACTAACCACTTCTGGCCCATACCTTGTTTCCCCCAGTCCCCGAGGCAGTTGCCTCCCAAATTGCAATATGGACCCGGGTCCTACAGCGAGTTCTGAGCTGTCCCTGATGTGGCAGGAGGGGCATCGGCACATGTCATTTGGGTCCTTGCAGTCTGAGGCGACCTGGTGTGGGAAAGTGAGGATATGGACACTGACACCCCCCAAAAAGCAAAAACACGAGCAACAACTAACAAAAACAACCCCCCCCCCCCACAAAAAAACAAGAAAAGCAAACAACACACAAACGCAACGACACCAAGCCCTTTTGCGCAGGTGGGCTTCCCTTCAAAAAGAAGCAAAGGGTGCGAGGGCTCCACGAAACAAAACCGAGACCCACGAGGCGAGGAGCAGGATGATCTGGACTTGGGCCTGGCGCCCAGTAGCCGAGATAGGCCCGACGGGTCCCTCACTTCAGCGGGGTGCTGCCATATGGCCATGGGTCAAAATCCAAATCGGTTGGCCCCCAATAAACATCCCAATCCCCAGTAAAATAGATTCTAAAATGGGTGGTGCACCTACCCCAAAATGGTACCATTGGTTTTGACCAGGTAACCCCGTACACACCTGGTGTGTGAGATTTCCATGGGGTTTTGGACCCCCTTCAACTGGACTTCCCTTTACACCGCCCCTGAAGTCAGGTACCCCGTCAGGTTGGTGGGTTGGATTGGTGGGTTGAATTTGGATTTGAACGGGTCCCTGGTTCTTGTAGGGTCTTTGCTGTGACCGGGTCGAGCAAAAAAGGTGCGAATTGCCCAGGCATGCCCGCCCCGGAACCCATCCAGACATCCCTACCTGGAGCTCGTTACCCTCCAGTGTTTTTGCTGTGGTTGAGGCTTGGTTTGCTTGCGCAAGGCAATGGTAGAGGGTTGGTTTACTTGCAACACTCAGTTGGCCAAAGCGAATCGACCTCTTTTGACCTTTTTGGTTTCCCACATTTGGCACATATTTTGTCAAGGTTCCAAATGGTTAACCTTGTATGTCCAGGTTCTTTGGGCCAGTGAGAACAAAATGAGCACCCACTGAGGGGACCCACTGTACTTGAAATCTACCCATTTCTCTTGACACCCGGAAGTAACGCTGCGCCTTGCGTACCAAGTTTCCTTGGAGTTAATGCGAACGAAGCCTGGAAAACCGACTTGTCCAGCATGTCAAACTCGTTTGTTGTTGTCGTTTCTGTGAAGCAGCTGGAACCAATAAACACCAGTTTAAGCTTTTAAAGCCCTGGACCATAAATGTACCTGGGCCCTCATCCTACCCATGCTGATGGGTTATTGCTCAACGTTATGGGTAGTTTCCCTTTCTATATGCCTATATGGGTAGTTGAGGGCCATCGCTGCAACTTGCTTCGCTCACGGCCCCGAGGTGATGGGGTAGAGGACGCTGATGAGGATCTCGGCTTGGGCTTTCTGCCCTTTGAACATAGGGTGCCAACCATACCCGAGAGGCCGAAAGGCTGAAAGCTAGCTTGAGCCAGTGAAACAACTGTTCAGGTCCCAGTTCGCAACTTTCTCGATTTTTGTTTGGGACGAAACTCGGTGTCCCCTTAGGGGGCGCACAGTCGGCAGCACCTCCCGCCACCGGTAAGGGGGGGGTCCTTATAAGGGGGGGTGGTCCTTTGGGCTGAGATGGGTTTAGGGTTTTGGCCATATTTGCAGGCCAGTCTTTTTTCCCCAAACAGTTTACTGTGAGGGGTTCTAAATTCATTTAAGGTGGCTCGCCTGTTGCCAAGCCCTAGCCTGGATGCCTGGCACAGCTCTCTGGGTGGACGGGTTCATTTGTCTCCCTGTGTCTCCCTTCATTTGTCTCCCGTTGTCTCCCCGCCTGGATGCCTGGCACGGCTCTCTGGGTGGACGCGTTCGTTTGTCTCCCTGGGTTCACTTGTCTCCCTTTGTCTCCCTTCATTTGTCTCCCGTTGTCTCCCAGCCTGGATGATCCAGTCTGGGTGGACGGGTTCATTTGTCTCCCTTTGTCATTTGTCTCCCGTTGTCTCCCAGCCTGGATGCCTGGCACGGCTCTCTGGGTGGACGGGTTCATTTGTCTCCCTTTGTCTCCCTTCATTTGTCTCCCAGCCTGGATGCCTGGCGCGGCTCGGGTTCATTTGTCTCCCTTTGTCTCCCTTCATTTGTCTCCCGTTGTCTCCCAGCCTGGATGCCTGGGTGGACAGATTCACTTGTCTCCCTTTGTCTCCCTTCATTTGTCGCCCGTTGTCTCCCAGCCTGGATCTGGCACGGCTCTCTGGGTGGACGGGTTCATGTGTCTCCCTTTGTCCCCTTCATTTGTCTCCCGTTCTCTCCCAGCCTGGATGCCTGGCACGGCTCTCTGGGTGGACGGGTTCATTTGTCTCCCTTTGTCTCCCTTGATTTCTCCCGTTGTCTCCCAGCCTGGATGCCTGGCACGGCTCTCTGGGTGGACGGGTTCATTTGTCTCCCTTTGTCTCCCTTCATTTGTCTCCCGTTGTCTCCCAGCCTGGATGCCTGGCGCGGCTCTCTGGGTGGACGGGTTCATTTGTCTACCTTTGTCTCCCAGGATGTCTGGCACCCCTTTGTTTCCCTTCATTTGTCTCCCGTTGTCTCCCAGCCTGGATGCCTGGCACTGTTTTTTTGGTGGACAGATTCACTTTTCTCCCTTTGTCTCCCTTCATTTGGCTCCTGTTGTCTCCCAGCCTGGATGTCTGTCACGGCTCTCCAGGCGGACGGATTCACTTGTCTCCCTTGGTTCCCCTTCATTTGTCTCCCATCTCTGTGGGTGGACGGATTCATTTGTTTCCCTTTGTCTCCCTTTATTTGTCTCCCGTTGTCTCCCAGCCTGGATGCCTGGCACGGCTCTCTGGGTGGACGGATTCATTTGTCTCCCGTTGTCTCCCAGCCTGGATGTGTGGCACTCACGCTCCGCGGTTTCCTTCACTTCCCGCGGTTCTGTCCTTTTGGCGGGGTCTGGTTTGCCTTCGGCTTTGGCCCTGGCTTCGGTCATTCCTTGTCTTGTGGATGTTGGGGACAGGGTCCTCCTCTGTCTGCCCTTCATCTGGACTTCGATTTCGCTTGGGCTCGTGGTGGGTCGTCTTCCTTGTCTATCGTTGGCTACACCCTGTCTGTTCGTTCAGTGCCTCGTTATCAGTTGCGGTCCCGAGCTGACGATAGCGGTGCGCTGCGGTGCGCGGCTTCAGCTACGAGAAGGCTCTGTTAACCCCCCGGTGAAACAAACGTGAATCACGCTGGAGTTAAATCCTCTATCGATTCTTCGAGGATGTTCAACGAACCTTACGCTGAGATACCCAGTGGTGCTCTTGGCACCTGGGGTTGTCCCGGCTCTCCCGGCGGACGGGTTCATTTGTCTCCCTCTCCCTCCATTTGCCTGACGGATTCATTGTCTCCCTTTGTCTCCCTTTATTTGGCCCCGGTTGTCTCCCAGCCTGGACGCCTGTCACGGCTCTCTGGGGTGGAGGGGTTCATTTGTCTCCCTTTGTCTCCCTTCATTTGTCTCCCGTTGTCTCCCAGCCTGGATGCCTGGCACGGCTCTCTGGGTGGACGGGTTCATTTGTCACCCTTTGTCTCCCTTCATTTGTCTCCCGTTGCCTCCCAGCCTGGATGCCTGGCACGGCTCTCTGGGTGGACGGGTTCATTTGTCTCTTTGTCTCCCTTCATTTGTCTGGCACGGCTCTCTGGGCTTTGTTTCCCTTCATTTGTCTCCCGTTGTCTCCCAGCCTGGATGTCTGGCACGGCTCTCCAGGCGGACAGATTCACTTGTCTCCCTTTGTCTCCCTTCATTTGTCTCCCGTTGTCTCCCAGCCTGGATGCCTGGCACGGCTCTTTGGGTGGACAGTTTCACTTGTCTCCCTTTGTCTCCCTTCATTTGGCTCCCCTTGTCTCCCAGCCTGGATGTCTGTCACGGCTCTCCAGGCGGACGGATTCACTTGTCTCCCTTGGTTCCCCTTCATTTGTCTCCCATCTCTGTGGGTGGACGGATTGATTTGTCTCCCTTTGTCTCCCTTTATTTGTCTCCCGTTGTCTCCCAGCCTGGATGCCTCTCTGGGTGGACGGATTCATTTGTCTCCCTTTGTCTCCCTTTGTTTGTCTCCCGTTGTCTCCCAGCCTGGATGCCCCTCTGGGTGGACGGATTCATTTGTCTCCCGTTGTCTCCCAGCCTGGATGTGTGGCACTCACGCTCCGCGGTTTCCTTCACTTCCCGCGGTTCTGTCCTTTTGGCAGGGTCTGGTTTGCCTTCGGCTTCGGCCCTGGCTTCGGTCATTCCTTGTCTTGTGGATGTTGGGGACAGGGTCCTCTGTCTGCCCTTCATCTGGACTTCGATTTTGCTTGGGCTCGTGGTGGGTCGTCTTCCTTGTCTATCGTTGGCTACACCCTGTCTGTTCGTTCAGTGCCTCGTTATCAGTTGCGGCCTCTCTCTGTCCTTGCTCGCATTTGGAGTCCCGAGCTGACGAGAGCGGTGCGCTGCGGTGCACGGCTTCAGCTACGAGAAGGCTCTGTTAACCCCCCGGTGAAACAAACGTGAATCACGCTGGAGTTAAATCGTCTATCGATTCTTTGATGATGTTCAACGAACCTACGCCGAGATACCCAGTGGTGCTCTTGGCACCTGGGGTTGTCCCGGCTCTCCCGGCGGACGGGTTCCTCTCCCTTCATTTGCCTGACAGATTCATTTGTCTCCCTTTGTCTCCCTTTATTTGGCCCCGGTTGTCTCCCAGCCTGGATGCCTGTCACGGCTCTCTGGGTGGACGGATTCGTTTGTCTCCCAGCTTGGATGTCTGGCACGGCTCTCCGGGCGGACGGGTTCATTTGTCTCCCTTTGTCTCCTTCTTGTTGTCCCCCAGCCTGGATGCCTGGCACGGCTCCCTGGTCATTCGCGGTGTATTCCGCGGGCACGCATGTGTGTTTGAGGCTCAGAAACGTGTGTTTGAGCGCGCGCGTGCGCTTGATCAAGCCACAGGCAGCATGCTGCGGATGCACGTACGAGTGCTTCAAGTAAATGATTGTGTGTTCTTGGTGTGTTCCAGCTGACCACATCGGCGCGTTCCAAGTGAACACGCACTTTTTGCATGTGACCACATGAGTGTGTTCCACGTCAGCACATGTTTGTGTTCCAGGTGAAAGCATGCGATTGTTCTGATAAAACACATATGCGATCCGGTCAAAATTCCTAGTAAGGGGGTTTAGTCTACAGAGGCCACCGTCGCAGTCACTTTGTGCAGTTTTTCATTCACACAAAGCGGAGTCCTGCAAATACCAATGGATTGCCCGCTCCCCACTGGAGGCGCTAGGATGGCGCTTGGTTTGCGCTAGGGTCTTCGGTGATCTTGGTTTCCAAGAGTTGGCGCGTGGGTTGCCGCGATGGGCTTTGCGTGGCTTTCAAGGGTGTAATGTTGCAGTTCTTACTTAGTACTTGAAGCCAGCCCGCACGTTTACCTTCATCTTACGTGGCCTTAATTTGTCAAATCCACACAGATGGTCGCCGTGACTCCAAAAAATACGGCGAACCCGCGCTAGCCGCGCGCTAGCAAGGCGCTAGCGCAGTGGTCAGCTGTGACCGGTTCCCAGTTACGCTTCAATCCAAATTTGCTTCCGCTCTCCTCGCATGCAATTATCATGGAGTGCGATTTGCTGGACAAAGGGGAGAAACAACGGCTGAGGCAAGACGGCAGGGATGCCTTGTACCGAGCATACGGAAGAATTGGGTTGCGTATTTCCCTGCGAAAGCAAATGCTTTACTGAATCGATACGAAGAGTTGCCACAATACGATCAAAGCACTTTAGCAATCGATACGAAAGACACTGTGCAGCTAAGCGAGAAAGAAGCGCAATGCGCCGGAAAGCTTTTGCTAAGCTGAAGCCTGTAACTGCTGGAGACGCATCCGATACTGATAGTACTAGCAGTAGTAGCAGCAGCAGCAGCAGCAGGCTCGCGCGCTAGCAATGTGTTGCAAAAAAGCTAGATTGATCGTACACGAACACTATTTTCCTACTTGGAACACGCATATAAAACACAAGCGTTGTTCAAGGCAGAGCCCCATGGAATAGCGCCTCACAGCCGGCTTCGGGAACTTGATTTATGTGTCGCCCAGGCGTGCAGGAAATGTAAATTCCATGTGAACACATTTTTGTTGTCCAGGTGAACGCATGTGTGTTGCACATTTGTGTTGCACATGTTTCTCCACATGTGCACACACGTGTGTTCCATGTGTACACATATGTGTGTTACAAGTCAACACAGAAGTTTGTTCTGGTTAAACATGCTTGTGTGATCCAGGTCTGCACCAGTGTCGCACGTGAACACAAATGCCTGTTCCAAGTGAGCGCATATATGGGTTCCAGGTGAACACATATGTGTGTTGCAGGTGAACAGAAATGTTTCCAGACACACACATATGTGTTCCAGGTGTACGCATGTGTGTGTGTGCGTGTTCCGGGCGCGCATATATATATATATATATGTGTGTGTGTTGTGTGTGTACACGTGTGTGTGTTACGCGTGTTCACGCG
The DNA here is from genome assembly GCA_963377175.1 of Effrenium voratum. Classification (NCBI taxonomy): domain Eukaryota; class Dinophyceae; order Suessiales; family Symbiodiniaceae; genus Effrenium; species Effrenium voratum. Next base: position 394,157 of record CAUJNA010002657.1, on the reverse strand, counting down.
CAACGATGATGCACTGTGGTGTTGTGTTCACGTGTACACACATGTGTGTTCTTATCAGACACGTGTATGTGTTCCAGGAGAACACATGTTTGTTATCAGGTGAACACGTGCGTGTGTGTCTGCTCCGCGTGCACTTTTTTTGTATGTGTGTTCACGTGCACACATTGTGTGTTCACGCGTGCGCACATGTGCGTTCCAACTGGACACGTGTTTGTGTTCCAGGAGGACACATGTTTGTTATCAGATGAACACGTGTGTGTGTGTGTGTCTGCTCCGCATGCGCATGTGTGTGTGTTCATTTGCACACATATGTGTGTTCCACGTGCACACATTTGTGTGTTCACGTGTCCACACATGTGTGTTCCAATTGGACACGTGTTTGTGTTTCAGGTGAATACATGTTTGTTTTCAGATGAACGCACGTGTGTGTGTGTTCCGGGTGCGCATATATATGTGTGTGTGTTCACGTGTACACATATGTGTGTTCACGTGTACACACGTCTGTGTTCCAATTAGACACACGGTTGTGTTCCAGGAGAACACGTGTTTGTTATCAGATGAACACTCGTGTGTGTCTGTGTTTTCCGCGCGCGCATAAATGTGTGTGTTCACATGTGCAGTACACATGTGTGTGTTCCACGTGTGCTGTGTTCACGTGTACACATATGTGTGTTCACGTGTACACACGTCTGTGTTCCAATTAGACACACGGTTGTGTTCCAGGAGAACACGTGTTTGTTATCAGATGAACACTCGTGTGTGTCTGTGTTTTCCGCGCGCGCATAAATGTGTGTGTTCACATGTGCAGTACACATGTGTGTGTTGCACGTGCACATGTGTGTGTTCACGTGTGCGCATTTGCGTCTCCCACGTGTACGGTTCACGTGTACACACGTTCCAATGGACACGTGTTTGTGTTCCAGGTGAACACATGTTTGTTTTCAGATGAACACTCGTGTGTGTGTGTGTTCCGGGTGCGCGTATATATGTGTGTGTTCACGTGTACACATATGTGTGTTCACGTGTACACACGTCTGTGTTCCAATTAGACACACGGTTGTGTTCCAGGAGAACACATGTTTGTTATCAGATGAACACGTGCGTGTGTGTCTGCTCCGCGTGCACTTTTTTGTATGTGTGTTCACGGCACACATTGTGTGTTCGCGCGTGCACACATGTGCGTTCCAACTGGACACGTGTTTGTGTTCCAGGAGGACACATGTTTGTTATCAGATGAACGCGTGTGTGTGTGTGTGTGTGTGTCTGCTCCGCGTGCGCATGTATGTGTGTTCATTTGCACACATATGTGTGTTCCACATGTACACATTTGTGAGTTCATGTGTCCACGCATGTTTGTGCCAATTGGACACGTGTTTGTGTTTCAGGTGAATACATGTTTGTTTTCAGATGAACGCACGTGTGTGTGTGTGTTCCGGGTGCGCATATATATATATATATAAATATGTGTGTGTCACGTGTACACATATGTGTGTTCACGTGTACACACGGTTGTGTTCCAATTAGACACACGGTTGTGTTCCAGGAGACCACGTGTTTGTTATCAGATGAACACTCGTGTGTGTCTGTGTTTTCCGCGCGCGCATAAATGTGTGTGTTCACATGTGCAGTACACATGTGTGTGTTCCACGTGTGCACATGTGTGTGTGTGTTCACGTGTGCGCATTTGCGTCTCCCACGTGTACACATATGTGTGTTCACGTGTACACACATGCGTGTTCCAATTGGACACGTGTTTGTGTTCCAGGAGAACACATGGTTGTTATCAGATGAGCACACGGGTGTGTGTTCCGGGTGCACATATATGTGAGTGTTCACGTGTGCACATATGCGTGTTCACGTGTGCACATATGTGTGTTCCACGTGTACGCACATGTGTGTTCCAATTGGACACGTGTTTGTGTTCCAGGTGAACAGATGTGTGTTTCACGTGAACACATTAGTATGTGCTAGATGAACTTTTTTTGGCATCTGACGACATATTTGCTCTCCAGGTGTGCACATGTATGCGCTCCAGAAAACGCATGATTGTTTTCGAGGTGCGCGCATGTGTGTGCGATTTAGGTGAGCATTTATGTTTGCTCACGTGTGCGCATATGTGTGTTCCACATGTACACACATGTGTGCTTTAATCGCACACGCGGTGTTCCAGGTGGACACATGTTTGTGTTCCAGTGGTATACATATGTGTGTCCCACGCGTACACACATGTGTGCTTTAATTGCGCGTCTTTGTGTTCCAGGTGAACGCATGTGTGTTCCACGTGTACACACATGTGTGTCTGAATTGGACACGCGTTTCATTGTGTTCCAAGTGAACACACATGTGTGTTCCACGTGAACGCATTAGCGTGTCGTAAGTGAACACATATGTGCGTTCCACGTTTGCACATGTGTGTGTGTGCTTTCCAAGAAGCACATGTTTGTTTTCCAGCTCAACACATTTATGCGTGTGCCGCAGGTGAATGTATACTGTTTCAGTCGTATACGTATGTGTGTTCCACGTGTACACACATGTGTGTCTGAATTGGACATGTGTGTTTGAACTGCCCATGTGACTGCGTGCTTGCGCGGCCACACTTGCGTTCACGCGCGCGCGCTCGCCCGCCATCGCGCGCGCTTGCCCAACCTCAGTTCTGGCGCGGTGCTGAAGCGCGAAGCATGCCAGCAACACACGTGCAGCAACGCAACGCGCGCCAGGTTCACGACTGCATCATTTTGATTCATCCGTGTTGAAGCGCAGAAAGCCACAAGCTGTTGGCATGTTTGTGCTCGCCCGTCAGCCCTCAACTGTTTGGGGTCTCTGCTGGTGTAATTCTTGGTATAAAATACACCATTTTGTTTTCGGTTGTTTTCAACATCTCCTTCAGGTGACCTGTTGTTTCTGGGCTTGAGGCATTTGAGATGATTGCCTTTTGGGTTGGGTCCTGAGACTTTTTAAGCTTTGGTGTTGAAATCAAGGCTTGGGTTTTCAACGAATTGAAGCCACATAAAGTGATAAACACTTGTTTGCGGAGGGGCTTCGCCAGCATCCAGTCCAAGTTACTTTTTGTCTTATTGTTTTTCTCCGGGCCCAAACGGGGCAGCCGAGACACGGCGGATGGCCAGTTTCTTGCTGGCGCAATAGGTAGGGTCCCTGAGAAATGGCATGCCCCCAAGAACTCCAATCCGGATGGTTTCCTAGGGGCACCTGGTTCATTCCATTTCTCATGCCCGACTCACCAAACAATAAATTAAATGTGCGTGTGTGTGTGTGTTTTCCCTCCACCCCCAGAAAGTCTTGTGTCAACGGGTGGACTTCCCTGTAAAAAGCACCCAAAAAAAACAAGCAACGGCTTCCCTCCGATTGGTTTGGATGTGGATCGGTTGGCGCACCCCCAACAAATGGGCGGCCGCTCGCCAGCGGAAGGAGTCCCAGGGCAGCTTGCCTTCGGAGAGCGAGGTCTCCGGCCAGGTGGGGTCGGCTCGAGCCGTTTGGTGCACAGCCGGTTCCAAAGCCTTCGGCTTCTCCTCGGCTCAAAATGCCCAAATCACACCAAAGCCATTTAGGCAAAATGAAGAAACAACAGGCACCGTGTTGCCCCCCCCCCCCAAAAAAAACAAAAACAAGTTGGGCCAAGAAGAAGCCGTTTCGGGTCAAGATGGGGCACGCCGGAAATCTCCGCCCAAGTGCCTGTGGTTAGCCACTTGGGGTTTGTTCACCTAGCAAGTTGGGATAACAATCCCCCAAGTAACAAGGTTAATTCGACTGAACGGGGGACATATATATATAATATATACATAATATATATATATTAATCTATAAGTGGGCTATAACCGAACGGTCGCCATCAGCTTACTGGCCGAGCACCCAATTGGCCCAAGAACCCTTTTTGGCCGGTTTGGTGTTTCAGGGAAACCAAAAGGAAGCCGTTGCCAGTTGGGGGTGGGGGGTGGGTCTCCTAAAAACAAGACACACCCAAGTCACTGCAGGAGGAGAACGTTTCAACTTTGCCCGGACATTGAATGACGGTCATTTGCTGGTGTTTCGCAGTTTTCATTTTTTCAGCTCTTCTTGTTTGCAAGTTGCACGGGAAAACGAGAGGTGCATATGTGGGTCTGCCTCAAACGGAGAATTGATCCCCCAAAGTGGTCGTTTCTTGGGTTTCCCTTTCGAGAGAGATCCCCAAAGGGAGCCTCAACAAAAGACCTCAGCTGTCCTTTTTGGAACCTCCACAAGCGCGCATCGAGCAAACTGCACCAGAGAGCGCAAGCTAATTATCCCATTAGGTGAAAGCTTGTGCATTGCTACCCGGACACCAATCCAGCCCCTGATTTCCCCGTTTTGGGGTTAGGTTTTGGGCTTGTCGATTGAGTTGCTCAACGTGCGCGTCCCGGGTGCTGGGCCCATGTGGGTGGCTCGTTTGTATTCAGAGCCCCGGATTTAAGCTTCGGTGTGAATTTTATGAGTTGCCATTTAAGCGGTACGGGCAAAAGGGCAACAGCCCAAAACACGACAAAGCCGAATGAAGATTTTGTGGTTTGATGGACTTGGAATACCGCCTGGAGAAAGCTCCCACCCAACCTGACCTCCAAAACAATCCAAGCCACCAAGAGGGAAGCAGATTCTTGGGCGTTGCTGTTTTGAGGGGTGCCCTTTTCATGTTTGTGAAAGTTCCTCCCATTGCCTGATATTGTTATTTTGCCCTCTTCTCCCTCTCCATATCAACCAATCAGACCTGGTTTTGCTCCAGGAATTCTTTAGAGCAAATATGTGAGAAGAACTTGCCAGGCATTCCTTCTGCAGGCGTCCCTATGTTTCCTCTTTAAGGGTGGTTTGAAACGGCACCCGCTGGTTGCCAATTTGTTTCGTTTCGTCGTCGGGCGATGCGGAAGCGGGACACATACAACACCCACACTGCGAGCTTCCCCTTTCCGTGATGCTCAAGGGAATAGCCGCCCAAGTTGGAGGTTTCCCCTGCCATCCGGATGGCTCATCTTTTTTCGAGTTGGAACCTTTTTGAGGGGTCGAGTGGATGTAAAGGGAAAACCCACATGTAGATCCATGTGGGAAAACCCTCCCACTCGCCACAAGGCGAGCCGGGGAGCCATGATTCAAATAGAAGCGAAATTGTCCCCACTCTTTCCAGAGTTCCCTTGGCTTCCCAAGCTCACTTTCTGATTGGACGGGCCAAAAAAGACTCCCCAATTTTTTGCTTGTACCACGAACATGGCAACCAAACCTAGGTCGTAGTGCCCTTTTACCCCTTTTTTGGCGGAGGGTTCCCCTATACTCAAATAGACTACAGAAAAATATCGGGTACCCTTATTCTAACCTCTTCACTGGAGGACCTAGCCACGAAAATGGCAACCAAACCCAAAAAGCGACGAAAGTCCAGGAACTCAGAGGGGCTGAAAAAGGATCGCTGATTTCCGCTTGCTTAGCGCGGTGGTTCCCTCGGTTGAGGGAAATGGAATGCCCTGGCGATCTCCAGACAGATTTGGTGTTTACACGGAATGGAAATCGAATTGAAGAAACCTTCACGAGTCGTAATGGAAAACCATACGTTCTGCTTGGGGAGGGGTCTCCCTAAAATGGACACCGATCCGTTTTTGTTTGGGAGGGGATAAATGGAAAACCACACATTTTTCTTGGGGAGGGGTCTCCCTTTCGTGGAAGCCGATCGCCTTTTTTTTTTTGGAGGGGTCTCCCCATCTTAAGACAAAACAAAACCAACGGCCGCCAGGACTCTCATGTCCCGGACCACGACCTCGACAGCGACACTCCCCGCAGCGAGGAAGGGGAGAGCCGCATCGAGGAGACCGAGCGCAGCGAGCGGAGCGAGCGGATGGAGCGGATGGAGCGGGTGCCGGTGCCGGTGCTGTCCACGCCCATGACGCCCGGTGATTTTGGCATCATGGGGGCGGGGAGGGGGAGGAAGGGGGAGGGAGGGGGAAGGAGGGGGAAGGAGCGCCTTATTAAGCCCTTATTATAAGCCCATAAGCCCTTCATAAGGTCTTATGTAGGGCCTTCTTGGGCTCCCTCCCCCTCCCCTCCCTCCCAGCTCCCATGAAGGCAGGAGGGATCGAGGACTTGTCTCCTCCAAAACGAAGGTTTAGGTTGTAGCGGGCTCATTCTTTTGGTTCTGTAAGGTGAGAATCTGGTTGCTAGCACTGAACGGGGGTGACTTTTTTGAGAGCGGTGAAATCATGGGACCTGTTTTGCTTGGCTGACACCAGCATCTGTGCAACTCTTTGGTGCGCCACTTTCGGGTCTCCTACATTCCTTTGCTGCTTGGCTTTGCTGTTTGGTTCTTGCGACTTCCACTTCTCAGCTCCTTCCCTGAGTTCCTGGGCTTGAGTCACTTGGGTTTGGTGGCCATTTTGGTGGTACAAGCACAAAGTTTGGGGGCTTCTCACTCGGGACGAAAAGGCAGCTTTTAGGCAAATGCTGAGTTATCCCCACTAGACCGCAAAGAGTTGGACATATTGGATTGAGCCATCCAGTTTGCGTAGACGGAAATATGTGGCTCAGACTCAATTAAACATAGATTCTCTTTCTGGAATCCACTCCTTTGCAAATGAGAAACTCAAGAGTTTCCTGCGTGTATATTGTCCCCCTAGTAGGTTTGTAGCATCACTTTGAAAAAAGTTAAAAATGGAGTTTCCTCTCGGGCGGGGGGGGGGGGGGTGAGGTTTGCAAGACTTAATTAAATTGGGAGCGCTGCAAAGATAGTATGATGTCAAGCAACAAGGCGGCAGAGAGCCGCAAGGGAATCAGATGTCGTCTTGAATTCCGAGTCATGCATACCACCCTCTCAACTCAGCCCTTAGATGATCCACTTGTTCAGCGGATGTTACCCAACTGAAACTGCCCTGTCCGCAACAAATCACTGGGCCAAGGTTTGGATTCTGAGCCGAACATCGGCCTAGTTTTGGACCCCGCTGGGAACTGGCATTTGCCGTCTTCCAAGGTCAAGCCCACCAAAGCCACTCGCATTTGCCGTCTTCCAAGGTCAAGCCCCGGAACATACCCCAGGATGAGCCAAACTGGGAGCAAATCAGTGGTAAATCAGCCCTAAATCAGGTCTACCTGTCATATGTCTTCCTGGTTGCTCGGCCGAGCGCATGCGGAAGTCCGGCTGAGCTGGTTTGCCACCAAACGCAGGGCTTATCCCTCTGTGTTGGCACTTTTGGCAGGTGCACGCTCTCTCTCAAATAAAGCGGGTGGCTTTGGATGAGGTGAAGATCCTTCAAGGGAAAGCAGCCCTAGGCCACACAATTTGAGAACCCTCTCTTGAGGTTGTGTCTTTTTCAAGGTACCCCCCCCAAATGGGCGGGTAACTCCTTTTGGTTCCCCTACAAACCCACGGAACATGGGCACCAACTCCAGAAGACGAGGAACAAGGCAGCCAAAAGGAAGCCATGGGAACAAATCTAACACATCCAATCCGACCGAATATGAATGTTAAGAGTAACCTGCCAAAGTGGCGGGATATGAGCTCTCAAAGAAACCAACCAAACACCACCAAAGGGAAACTGAAGATATGGGGTCACAGGAAGCCACGGAACCCGACATGGGGGAAGCATTGTCCAGGCCAAGCCGAAACTCAGTTGTCCAAAGCCAACCCGTTGAATGTTTTGGTTTTAGCAAGTAAGTAAATTGAAGAATGCACACGCGACAGTCCCGACACCACCCACAACCCACCCCACCCCTTCACCCCACCCACACCCCAACCCCACCCACCCCACTCCACACCCCACCCCACTCCCCACCCCACTCCCCACCCCCCACCCCACTCCACTCCCCACCCCCCACCCACTCCCCACACCCCACCCACCCCACCCCACCCACCCAAGCCCACTACCCACCCAAGCCCAGGATGGACATGGACGCCTTGAGCTACCGCTCCCGGGACCGCCCGCTCCTGCGCCACACCTTGGCGGCGCTCGGGGGCCGCGGCTCCGTCCCCGGCCCAGAGGCCGCGGCCATCCTCGACGGCGCCTTGGATGCCTTTGCCTCCTTCTTCTCCGGAAGCCATCGAAAAACCCAGGGAAACCATCAAACACCCAGGGAAACCAATTGAAAACATCTTGAAACAACCCTCCAAAACCCTTCCAGACCCCACAGCTTCCCTTGTAACGTGAGCCTCGCTGGGTTTTGATAACGGCAGGATGGTTTAAAAGAATGGTTGGAATCAACCCCTAGAGAAGGATGCTTGAGGACACCCATGGCTTTTTTTTACAGTGTCCGTTTTCAGTGGGAAACCAGGAGGAATTGGCCCATGGGCTTGAACACCCATATTTGAAGACTAGAGGGGGGGGGGGTTGTAGGTGCCGTCTTCCAGGGTACCGCTTTTGACGTTTGCATCATTTAGGTCCCCCAGTAGTGCCCTTCTTAGGCCTTTTTTTGGGGCGGGGGGTTCCCTACGAAAATAGACTACCCCAAAAAGTTGTTACCTTGTTCTAACCATCTACCGGAGGACCTAGTCGCCCTTCATGTCATTCTGGCAGGAACCAACTTGTTCTATAACCTCTCTCCTGGAGGACCTAGTGCCTTTGAGAAACCAGAGGACACGTTTGCCCAGTTTCGCCCGGCTACCATGGTCACAACTCCTACTAGGTTGGGATAAGGCGACGTTTGCCCAGTTTCCCCAGCTGCCATGGTCATGAAAGTTATGACCTACTAAGTTGGTGAAACATCTAGGTGGGGCAGTGAGGGTGGGGCTTGCTTGGACTGGACGCTCATTGGGTTTGCTTCAGTTTCGGTTTGCACCATACCCCCAAAATGGTGGCTGCCCTAGACAAAAGCAGCCAAACGGAGGTTGAAGAACACGGGGCTTAAAATTTGAGGGTTGGCTTCATCCTAGTCAGTTAGGATCTATGTTGTTTGTAGCCCTAGTTGTGTTTACATGTGCAGGTGTTTCGCCTGGAGAAGAAAAGGGGCCATTAGTGTGGTTGCCATTTTGTATCCACCAGGGTGGATGGTTTTTTAGGTTCCGGCTTTGCCGCCGGGTTGCTCTTCCGCCCGAGCACTCGATTCCTCTGCCAGTTCGACCCCGCGTGAAAGCGCGGAACCCCTTTCGGGAAGCCACAAGGAAACAACCCTCCGGCCTCAGAGGCTCCATGACTGGCTCAATGAGAGGTATCTTGTCAGGTTTGCTGCGGCCAACATGAGTTGTTGCCAGGCTTCCCTTTGATCTCCCAAGGATGCCCTCAAAAGGCAGTAGATGCGTCTCATGAAGAACCCAGATTTCTTTGGCGCCAAGAAACATGTACACATCCCAGACCTCTCGGCGTGCCGAAAAATGAATCGAGTCTTCGTTTCCACCAACCAACCATGGAAATTCATAGCAATCTGGGGTTTCTCTAAAAAGAGGGACCCCCCAAAAGAAAACATAAAAAATAACAAAATAATCATAATCATAATAACAATAATAATATATAATGATGATAATACCAATGAAGAAAGTACTCAAACAACAGTAAATGAATAAACCAGATGAATCACACATGCTAAGCTATTTTGACAAACAACACAAAAACAACAGCTAACAAATCTGCTCTTTTTTTTTCCTCCCGACCCTCCGCCTGATTTCGGGCCATTCCTTGGACCCTTTTGAAGAAAAACAACAGCGGCTCCGACTCCGCAGGCCGGCGGAGGGAGCTGCCGCGGCCAAGATTCCTTCGGACGTTGCGGCCCCCGCCGCCCCCGCTGCTGCACTTTGGGCGGCGCTTCGCCGACGGACAGGGGGTGGGAGGTCGGAGGTGGGAGGTCGGAGGTGGGAGGTGCGGTATACTTCCATTTACTTAAGAGCATTTCTGATTGTTCACCGTTGTGTTGGATTTAAGGCTGGATTGTTTTAGTTGTTCAGGGGACTTAAGCAAATGGATGGGTATGGTCTGCTGTTTGCTGAGTCTTTGAAACTTGTAACTTCTGAGTTTCGCTTTGGTGGCACAAGGGTGTCCTGTTTTCCTGCCAAAGGAAGGAATGCATTTCAGGAATGTTGATCTTGTCTCGGCATGCAGTTCCTTTCCCTGTTCTGTTTGTCCTCGGGTTCTACCCCTGCTCAGCTTTTCTATCGGTGATTTGGATTGGTTTGGAGGTGTTTCGAGGGTTCCTCATTCGCCCTTGACAAGAACTGGGGATTCAAATCCTCACCCCACGAATTCGGAAGCTCTCCACCAAACCAAAGTTCCAAGAGGAAGCTGATCTGACGGGCCAGGAGGTGATTTTTTCGCGTTTTTCTTTTCTCTCGGGGCAGGACCGTTCCTCATGCCCCTGCCGCTGCCTTTGGCCGCGGTGCCCTTGCCGACTCCCCCGGTGCCCCGGCGCCGGCCCCGCAGCTCCGGCTGCGAGCTCATGGAGGCGACGGGCAACGCCGCGGGCGCCTGACGCCCCCTCTGCCGAAGGAAAAAAAAGGGAGACCAGCAACGACTAGACGGCAGTTTTGCACCTGCCTTGGTTTTTGGTTTCCTCGGCTTTTTATTTTTCAACTGGCCTTTCCACAAGTCAATTCTCCCTTCATCTTGACTGCTGTTGGCTTGGATCCTTAGACTTGAACCTTTTTGGTTGAATTCAAGCTTTTCGCACAGGGGTCGAGAGCAACCAAGAAGAGACGCAGGTTGGAGAGGGGATTCCCCAGTTCAACATACGAACCCCCCAAAGCAAAAACTCCTCTCCCCCAGGTTGGAGTGTGCTCTGTTTAACATGGAAGCCCAAAAAAACAACCCATCTTGAGAAGCCGCTAAAGGGATTTGTTTTTGGGAGCCCAATTTTACCGTGAACTTGGGGGTGATACACGTGTGATGCAAGATTACCTTCAAAAACGACACGCACACACGCATACAAAAAGAGAGTAGTGGTTTATCCATTTGTTCTGTCAAACCCCTCGCCAAAACAGGCGCACATTCCCAAAATGACACCCAACATCATAGAAAACCCCCCCCCCCATTGTCTTTTTCCACACAGAAAAATGCAGCTTTGAACACACACACGCCTAAAGCAATGTTGTTTAACGAGCTCAAGATGCATCTTAGGAGTGGCCTACTGACCTACTGTGGATGGATTGAATCCCTGTTCACACCAAGAAAAGAAACCATGGCTGAAACCATATAACGCTTGTTGCTGCATTTACGTTAGGAGGGTTTCTGAACAGTGTTGCAGGATTTCGTGCATCCACAGCAGGTTGTAATGGGAACCCGGATAAACCAGAACCCCTGGTTTCAGTTTGTGTCCCTTGTTTAGTGGGGGTTCAAATCACTTTGCTCTGGCTGCCACCACCGCATGGTAGGATAGGTTTGTGAACCTGGGTCAACATGAACAGTGGTGCGAAAAGGATGGACTTCACAAGTCCATCCACACGAGCCCGCAAAAAAACTCGGGGTTTTGGATTGCATTTGCTGGTACGATAGGCAGGGAATGAGAAATGGAATGCCCGAGAAAAGCCATCCAACTGATGGGTTCCTTTCTTTATTTGCGAATCCCAAAACGGTTCATTCCCAACCCTGGGTCATTCCCCACCTATCGCACCGATCGCAAGCTTTCCTGGAAGCTGATATTCGTGTAAGGGTAACCTACTTTTGACATTCGTTACATATCGCACCCAAACCCCGCTTTATTCCCTACCCCATAAAAAAGTGGCATGACTCTTCAAACATCAACCCCCATACGCCATCCCTGGCGGTTTCCTTCAAGGGACTCCCCAGCTTCATTCAACCATATTCTTTACCCACAGCGATCGCAAGTTCTCGCAGCGCAGGTGCCATCGCTGCCCTTCCTGCTGCGCGTGGGCCGAACCCCGGACTGGGGCTGGAGCCTGACGCCGGTCTCGGAGGGGCCTGAGGTGCCGGTCGGGAACGGCCGGAAGCCCCGGATGGAGACAGACTGTGGAGGGTTGCAAAACTAGGTCCCCCAGCTAGGTGCCAACTTTTACCGTTTCTTTTTGGTTGGGAGGGTTTCCCCACTAAAATAGACTACAGAGAAAAAGGGTATCCTTATTGCTATCCTCTCTACTGGGGGTGCTGCAAGAGTTTGTCCAGGTGGCTCGTCCTGTTTGGAGTTGCTACACATTTTGTTTGGAGTTTCAAGTGAGGCCAACAGGAAACCCACTTTGTTCTTTTTCTTTGGGGGGGGTCCCCTAAAAAATGAAAAGGGTTCGTAGAAGGCGAAGGAGAGTCTCGAAAACGATGGGTATGTGTCGTGTCTGTGTTTGTGTCTTCTTGAGGCTACCCTCACTCCAGTTCCAGACTTACTTTTGGGAAAAAGTTTAGACTTGTTCTGACCAATCCGCTATTGAATTCCATACCCTTTTAGGGTTGGTTGTTTTTGCATATTTCGGGGGTAACCCTGCTTTGACACATACCCATGTGCAATTTAATCAGGAGCCCTGCTTTGGCTTGCCATTTCAAGCATGGGTACTTTTCGTGATGTTTTCGCAAAGGGGAGACATGAAGCCAGGGCGAGCTTTGGTGAACCTCGGCGCGTGGCCACAAACAGAGCGCGCTTTCTCTTTTATTGCGGGAGCAAACCTTCCTTTGTGGCAGTCCATCGATATATGAAGCACAAGGGTTTCGGTCAATAAGGGTTACGCCCACAGAGACCCCACATGAACACCGTTTATTGGCAGGTTCCATGTGGCTCAAACTTGAGCCTTTGGGGCAATTCCGCCGTTAGTCTTTGGTTTTCCATTTTCCAAGGCGCCGTGTTACATCTCCAAGTGGCAGAAAACGCCTACATTGTACATGTTCTTAGTGAACGGTGTGCGGCTTCAAAGCACTCAAAGAAGCAGAGCAGCTCATGTGGGTTGGTCCTCAAACCCTTCACAAATGCTTGGTTTCCTTAAAGGTTTCGCTGCACCATGCAATAAGAAAGCTCCCCAGCTTCAGACCAATCCGCATGGCGAGTGTCAAAACCGGTTTGTTTTCGCTGGACCCCTTGGAGACACAAGAACTTCCGTTTGCAGACCGAAGACTGCGTGGTGGTTTTACAGGGAATCTAGCCCTACGGGACATATTGTTTTACATTCTAGGGGGACGCATTGGCAACATTCCGAGAACCTTCCCGGGAGCGGCGGGGCGGCGTTTTTGGTTTCCGCCCAAGTTCTTCGCACGGCGACCTGAGCACCGGCTCAAGTTGCCAGCGATTTGGTCCTAACTTCTCTCCGGCTTTGCGAGAGCTGCCCAGCCCCTAGCTGAGCTGCAGAAAGCGCGGGATTTTCCAGTCGGAAAGGAACCAGCCTGTTCATTTGTCGCTCGTCTTTTTTTTCTTTAAGGGGGGGGCATGGAGAGGTTGCTTAATTCGGACATATTTGGACCCATCAAATGTCCTGAACCATAAACCTGACCTGCTGCACCGACATTTGTCTGGGTGAATTATAACGACTTCACACGACCTCACCCCACATGGTGGTTATGTGGGGAATAGCCCCCCAGCCACCTTGTTTCTGGTTGGCGAAATATTATAATTCACCCAGATTTGTCTTCGCCTCTGAGGCGACATCTCAATGGCCGAGGCGCCGAGAAAACTTTTTCGCTTCGGGGCCCGGGCTTCGGTTTCGGTGCTTCCCCGGTGGCTGGGGGATAGGCGCCGTCGGATGGGTTGACCTCCATTGTCCATGCCCCCAAGGCGGGGAGTTTTTTTTTTTTTTTTTTTAATGTCCTTCCTTCCTCCCCTCCAACATTCGTGGAAGCTAAGCAAGAGGGTTCTCGAAGACGACCTTCGTTTTGGGGAAGCCCCCTGTCCACTTCCATGCTTGTTGGAAGGAGGGGACCTCAATTGCTGAGTTCACAAACTTCAGTCACTTTTTGCGACCAGGTAATCAAGCAATCATGGACTTGGTTTTGTCATCCACTCAAAATAGGGGCCCAAGGTAGAACTCTAGCTGCAAGCATCGACCACCACCTCCGGCTTTCTGGCTCTTGAGCTTTGAGCCACCAAGTGAGTTGACCAAGACTGGTCGACGTCTTACGTTTCTAGGGGTTTCCTACGCGCTCCCCATGGGTTTCACACGTCTGTCCAAGAACGGACGGGTTGATTTCTTGCGCCTTCCAGACAATTTTCACTCCCTGAGTTTATGGACTTTGGCCACTTTTGGGGTTTGGCTGCCAATTTGCGCGCATACAAAAGGTTTGCCTACCTTGTTTTTTGGAAGCCGAGCGGCGCTTGATCGATGGAGGCTCCACTCCTCGCCGAGAGTTGCTTCGTGCCTTTGGAGTCGGAGCTTCGCAGCGCCCCGTCCAATGTGCCGGGCGGACGCTTTGGGTTCGATTCACAGCCCACGTGGACTAGGTCCCCCAGCAGTGCCCTTCTACCCTTTTTTTTGGGAGGGTTCCCAATAGACTGGTACCCTTAGTCTAACCTCTCCACTGGAGGACCTAGTGGATCGCTCGTCCTTCTTTCCAAGTTGCCCAGCGGTTCCCTTTTTTGCTTTTTGTTGGGAAGGGTTTCCCTTTCAAGTCAACCAGCCAAAAAGGATGCCCCTTTTTCCCCATGCAGTTGCTTAGTCGTCCTTCGTGTTTTCATTCTTGTTGGGAAGGGTTCCCCGGTCAAGTCAACCAACCAAACAAGGATACCCCTTTTTCCCCATGGCCACTGGGCATCTGAGTGTTGGACGCCAAAATACGGAAGGCATGACTTTTAAAACCAAGCAAAAAAGCTTGATCAAGAGCCCGCGCGTTGTTTTTCTTGATTAACCCTAAAAAAGCCAAAAGGGGATCGGCGAAAAGGTGATTTGCCAAGAATTGTGCGTGTCCCGATTTAGCAACCAGAAAACCTTGCTGACATGTAAGATACATGATATGCATACAGGCTTGTTGTGTCTATTTATATAGTTTTGTGCTTATGCATTAATTTAGTTGCGTGCTTGCTTGTGTTGCTTGCTTGTGTTGTTTGCTTGCTTGCTTGCTTGCTTGGTTGGTCGGCCGGCTGCCCGGCCGGCTGGCTGGTTGGTGGGTTTTTGTTGGTTGGTTGCTGGTTCGCGGGAAGTTTGGTTGTACTTGTTATCATTCAACCTCCCCTTCCACAAAGCTGGATGGTTTTCCTCCCGTAGGGGGAGATGGTTTTCCGCACGCAGCTCTCGGCAAGACTTGTTACTGCTCCATGCCATCCCATCCATCCATCCATCCATCCATCCATCCATCCATCCATCCATCCATCCATCCATGCATCTATCCATCCATCCATTCATCCCATCCCATCCCATCCCATCCCATCCCATCCCATCCATCCATCCATCCATCCTTGCGTGGTAAGTCCACGCCATACACGGGAGGGGACGGCGGGCTTCCCACAGTTGAGCTAAGCGCATCGCTGCTCAGGTAGCTCGATGTGTTCAATGGGAAAACCGATGGCTCCGCCCGTTTTTGGGCCCCGAAATCCAACTCGATGTGGAGCCCTGGCCGTGCCAAGCCTCACACGTGCCGCTCTTGGCAACCGAAATGCACGTCCGCATCGAGGTGACACGGAGCTCCAGCATTGCATTGACGCGGAGGTGGACAGCTGCTTGGCCTGACTTACCCCCAAAGTCAGTTGCACATACCCCCAGAAGCCCTAATAAGACTTAGAGGTCATGTGTGTTGAATATATATATATATATATAGGCGTGAATACCGCGTGCATGCCATTAGCCATCCCCACGTTTCACGCGTTGCTGAGCATTGGGGCCAGCAAACCACCTCACCCCTTTTTTTGTTTTCGGTGGGGGTTTGTTGGATCCAGTTGTTCGAAGAATGATATATTTCGAGACAGCAATTCCATTCCATCCAACATCGTACCAAGCGAAAGGACACTTTACTCTTGTGAGCGGGCGGGTTGAGCCCCGGGATCCCATCTTGGATCCCCCGGCAAGGCCCAGGCGAAGAGAAGCGGGACTGGGACATCCTCCAGGAGTTCGAGCTGGACTGGACCCAAGCGTCCGAGGCCAGGCCGCCATCCGCCTTCGTCCCAAGGGGGTTGGTCCCGTTGTGGTGGCTCGGTGCCTTCGGCATCTCAGAATCTCCTGTGCCCGGAGGGAGTGTCATGTGGCTTCTTAACCAAATGGAAGTTAAAAATCAGGATTGTGTTGGATCACTCGGGGTTTATCCAACCACTTCTGTGATACTTTTGGGAATTCTCCCTCTTATGGGGGGGTTAGTCTTTGGGAAACCCGGTTGGTCGTATCACAGACGTGGCTTCCAATTCCACCACAGCCCGCAGATCTGCGTCAGGACCCCTCACCGCCCTCCACGCCGAAGAAGACGAAGTCGGCGAAGAGCCCAAGGAGCTGTGAGAAGTTCTTGGAAGCGCGGGGCCCGGCGCGGGAGATGCATGGTTGCTTTGGCGCAAATTTTGCCCAGGGATGTTAGGACTTTAGCTTTTCGCCAACTAATGGGTTTTCCGTCTTAGACCACTAAAAGTTAACTTTTAGTAGGGGAGCAGAAAGCAACCGAGGTTGCTCAGGTCACCCGGAAAAAGATGGGTGGTGCGGATTGGTCCGTAGCGAGCTCACCAATGAGCTGGGGAATAACGAGCGGTAGCCATTAAAAAGGTCCTTTACTCGGTGCCGAGTCTAAATTTGCTTTTGGAATTATAGGAAAGATCAGCAGATTGGTGGTTTGGACCATTGACAATGGAAGCCCTGGTTGTTGAAGCCCCAGGCTGTTCGGCCAGGTCGGGGATTTCCATCGGACCACACAAAGTGTTCATTGTTTGGAGAGGGGTCAATAAGTGGTTTGGTTTGTGTGGTTTGGCGAGAATCCTGGTGGTGCAGGGTGAATGGGAAACTGTCCCTAACCACTAAATCACCAATCCAAGCCACCAATTGGAGGGAAGCTGACGTTCAAACAAACAACGTAGCAAGTTTGGGTGAGCTGAGGCTTGCGAATACTCGTTGGCCAGATGTTCGCAGAAGTGCCGATGGGACGCACGTGCGCACAGAGAGACAGACAGGCAGATAGACAGGCAGACAGGCGATGCAGTAAAGACGTGGTGATGCAAATCAACTCGGTATTAGAGGAAGATGTTAGAAAAACACGGGAGAGCCAGACTGCATGCAAGCCAATGGATTTGAAGATTTGATCGTCGCAAGTGGGTATTTGTTTGCATTGGACAATGTCATGTTTCAAGAATATGGTGATGGGCAAGTCCAAGCTCTCATGAATCATAAATCACGGAATTTGCGACGTCTCATGAATGAACAATTTAGGACATGCTGAATCAGGATATTCCATAAGAAGCGCCCTCGTGCAACCCAGGCTGGACATGATGTGGAGGCTGGAGTGGGTAGTGGGCTGATCGTCAAAAGACCTGAAACTTGTCGGTATGTCACTTCCATTTCCTTAAGAATATGGAAGATGTTTTCTTTTGTTTTTTTCTGCTAGGGCGAAAACGCAAGTGGAGGGTAAGATAGATGATGAAACCAGATTGGACAAGTCGTGCCCCTCTTTCCAAGATGTACACGGAGTTTTTACCCTTGGCCAATGGGCAGGAGCAAGGGGAGTTGCAGAGCAAGACCCACCTGTCCTTCGACATCGCGCATAGCCCGACGCCGGGCTATTCGCCAGCGCAGGCCGAAAACGAAAAATGGGCAAGCGCCAAAGTTAACAAATGAGCCACAATCAATTCCCCGGGTAGACGCAGCTAAGGGGTAGTCCCAACCATAAGAGAAGTGGACATTTCCGCCCTTGTACTTCTTTGCATGGTTCTGGGTCTGGGTAGGCCATGTTAATACCAGGTCTTGATTCTGACTCAAATAAGCAGCTGTTCAACTGTGAGCAGTGCACCAAGCCGACCTTTTGATTTGTTGGTTTCCGAACCTTTTGGTCCATTTCATGGCCCCAAGAGGTGAACCTTTTGTATGGGTCCTTCGGACAACTGGGAAATGGGTGGTTGTTTGGTTGCACAGAGTCCTGGCGTTGTTGCCTTGCAGCCTTTGGCCATTGGAAGGGTTCCCATCTGCGAGTGGCAGGTTGGGTTCGTGGAAGTTGGTGCACCCCTTCTCACAGAGCTTCCTTGGATCTCTGGAGTTCAAGCAGTAAATGCTACCTGGGCAAGGGATGAACATATGAACTTCCCCAGAATTAGTTCCCCTTGAATATTTTTGCTTTTTCGGGGTCCCCTTTGTTTTCCACTAGGCAAACCATATGGTTTTTTGCTGGGGTCTATCAATTCCAGTCAAGTGAATTGCAGCCTTAACTTGACCCCCTGACCAGTGGACACTTAAATCCCATTTCGGGTGGGCGCCAGCAAAAGTTAAACTTTTTGCTGGGGGATCTACAGCACCCAAGTAAATGCTACCTGGGCAAGGCATGAACATATGAAGTGCAGCCTCAACTTGACTCCGCTGCGCGGACACCTGAATCCCATTTCGGGTGGCGCTCCCCGCCAGATCTCAGCCTTGCAGGTGGACCTGAGCCTTGACCAGGAGTTGGAGGGTCGCATCGCCGTGCACCTGGGACGGCCGATGGCTCTGTCTGCGGTCGGGGCGATGGCGTCGGAGGGCGGTGCTCAGCTGAAGGAACTTGGGGACACCCTGCGCTTCTGTGCGGATGCGAGCCGAGAGGAGCTTGCAGATGGGGTTCTGGCTGGAGAGTTTGCAGAGGCAGAATCAGAGGCAGCAGCGGCGGACGCAGCGGAAGAGGAAGCAGAGGAGACAGAGGATTGCGCGCCCGAGGGCGCTGGGGAAAAGATTTGTTCGACTGACTCGCCAGAAGCTTCCGCAGCATGCCCCGTTGTTTCAGATGGTGATAGAGCACGCTCCCAAGCCAGCGTTGGCATTGCAGAGGATCTCGGTGACGATTGCCAGCCAGCGGTGTTCCCATATCAAGCAGCAGAGGCCACGCAGCGCGACAGCAACCTGTTCGAGCAACTTGTGGACACTGAGGATGCCAATGAAGAAGACGGAGGGGAGCACAGCCAGTCACTTTGCGAGGAACATGCTGATGCCATTCAGCAGGCTGCCTCCCTTCGCGATGCTTGCGAGGAGTGCGTGAGCTGCAGGGATGAGGAAGATGTGCTTGCGCAGCAGCCGCCATCCATGGCAGAAGCCAGCGCTGAGACAGAGCATGAGGAGACATCAGAGTTGCCTCAGCCGAGCAGTCCGAAACAGCTCAGCTCCGAGCTTGTCGCTTTTGAGGAGGAAGGCCTGCAAGAGGAGGTCCGTGTGCCGTGCCAGGATCTTTCGTTGGACTGGTCTGGCTTCCGGAATGCGGACATGAGTCCGGGTGCCAAATCCATTTCAGCTGCCGCAGCCAGTGAGGAAGCAGAGGAACCTGCTGACATGTCATTGCTGCCGGATGTCCACGCAGCCAGTGCGTCCCCGAAAGCTGGTGCTGCAGCATCCCCCATGGGTTCAGATGGTGTGGATGCGGCACAGTCAGACGTTGAGGAGCAAGCTGATGCTGCCATGGAGCCTGAGGATAAGCAGCGCGACAGCAGCCACGACGTGTTCGAGCAACTTGTCCAGACCGTCCACGAGGAGTGCGAAAGCAGCCGGGACGAGAGGGATGCGGTGCTTGCGCAACAGCTGCCGCACATGGCCGACTTGCAAAGCTCCGCGCAGCCAGCGAGCGAGGAGGAGCGGCCTGAGGGGTCCGAGGTGCCGCGGCGCATTGTGAACCACATGAGGGGATTTCAAGGAACTTTGGAGCTTCACTATGCGGACTCAGAGGGCGAGAGCATTGAGTGTGATGCTGAGTGCTCTGAGCCTGTGGCTTCTGAGCAAGACGAGCCGGATGAGGACTTGACATTGACACATTCAGAACTTAGCTCCGCCAGGTCTGACGTCAGTTTGGAGGAACTTGCAGATGAGGCAGAATCACAAGAGCCAGCAGATGCGGAAGACGCAGCAACTGATGAGGAAGCAGAGGACATAGAGGAAGGAGAAGCTGCGACAGAGGGCCTGATGGACGTGCCCGAGGGCGCTGCGGAAGAAGTTTTTGTGAATGACTCCCCGGAAGCTGCCGCAGCATCGCCCTTTTGTTCAGATGAGGATGCTCTACGCTCTCAAGCCGACATTGCAGAGGATCTCGGTGACGATTGCCCAGCACTGGGGGCCTCGCCAGACGTTGAGGAGCAAGCTGATGCTGCCATGGAGCCTGAGGATAAGCAGCGCGACAGCAGCCACGACGTGTTCGAGCAACTTGTCCAAACCGTCCACGAGGAGTGCGAAAGCAGCCGGGACGAGAGGGATGCGGTGCTTGCGCAACAGGTGCCGCACATGGCCGACTTGCAAAGCTCCGCGCAGCCAGCGAGCGAGGAGGAGCGGCCTGAGGGGTCCGAGGTGCCGCGGCGCATTGTGAACCACATGAGGGGATTTCAAGGAACTTTGGAGCTTCACTATGCGGACTCAGAGGGCGAGAGCATTGAGTGTGATGCTGAGTGCTCTGAGCCTGTGGCTTCTGAGCAAGACGAGCCGGATGAGGACTTGACATTGACACATTCAGAACTTAGCTCCGCCAGGTCTGACGTCAGTTTGGAGGAACTTGCAGATGAGGCAGAATCACAAGAGCCAGCAGATGCGGAAGACGCAGCAACTGATGAGGAAGCAGAGGACATAGAGGAAGGAGAAGCTGCGACAGAGGGCCTGATGGACGTGCCCGAGGGCGCTGCGGAAGAAGTTTTTGTGAATGACTCCCCAGAAGCTGCCGCAGCATCGCCTTTTTGTTCAGATGACGATTGCCAGCCAGCGGTGTTCCCACGGCAAGCAGCAGAGTCAGACATTGAGGAGCCAGCTGCTGCCATGGAGCCTGAGGACAAGGAGCCGGACAGCAGCCACAACCTTTTTGAGCAACTTGTGGAGACTGAGGATGCCAGTGAGGAAGACGGAGGGGAGCACAACCAGTCACTTGGCGAGGAACATGCTGATGCCATTCCGCAGGCTGCCTGCCTTCGCGATGCTTGCGAGGAGTGCGTGAGCTGCAGTGATGAGAAAGAGCCCGTGCAGGAAGATGTGCTTTCGCAGCTGCCGCAATCCATGGCAGAAGCCAGCGCTGAGACAGAGCATGATGAGACATCAGAGTTGCCTCAGCCGAGCAGTCCGAAACAGCTCAGCTCCGAGCTTGTCGCTTTTGAGGAGGAAGGCCTGCAAGAGGAGGTCCGTGTGCCGTGCCAGGATCTTTCGTTGGACTGGTCTGGCTTCCGGAATGCAGACATGAGTCCGGGTGCCAAATCCATTTCAGCTGCCGCAGCCAGTGAGGAAGGGGATACCCAAGCAGCCAGTGCGTCCCCGAAAGCTGGTGCTGCAGCATCCCCCATGGGTTCAGATGGTGAGGATGCGGCACATTTAGACTTTGAGGAGCCAGCTGATGCTTCCATGGAGCCTGAGGACAAGCAGAGCGACAGCAGCCACCAGCTGTTCGAGCAACTTGTGGAGACTGAGGATGCCTGTGAGGAAGACGGAGGGGAGCACAACCAGTCACTTGGCGAGGAACATGCTGATGGCATTCCGCAGGCTGCCTCCCTTCGCGATGCCTTGGAGGATGAATGCGGGAGCTGCAGGGATGAGGAAGATGTGCTTTCGCAGCTGCCGCAATCCATGGCAGAAGCCAGCGCTGAGACAGAGCATGAGGAGACATCAGAGTTGCCTCAGCCGAGCAGTCCGAACCAGCTCAGCTCCGAGCTTGTCGCTTCACTTGAGGACGCTGACATAGCTGAGCAAGAAGGCCTGCAAGAGGAGGTCCATGTGCTGTGCCAGGATCTTTCGTTGGACAGGTCCGACTTCGGCAATGCAGAGTTGAGTCCGGGTGGCAACTCCATTTCAGCTGCCGCAGCCAGTGAGGAAGCAGAGGAACCTGCTGACATGTCATTGCTGCCGGATTTCCACGCAGCCAGTGCGTCCCCGAAAGCTGGTGCTGCAGCATCCCCCATGCGTTCAGATGGTGAGGATGCGGCACAGTTAGACTTTGAGGAGCCAGCTGATGCTGCCATGGAGCCTGAGGACAAGCAGAGCGACAGCAGCCACAAGCTGTTCGAGCAACTTGTGGAGACTGAAGATGCCAGTGAGGAAGACGGAGGGGAGCACAACCAGTCACTTGGCGAGGAACATGCTGATGCCATTCCGCAGGCTGCCTCCCTTCGCGATGCTTGCGAGGAGTGCGGGAGCCGCAGGGATGAGGAAGATGTGTTTTCGCAGCAGCCAGAAGCCAGCGCTGAGAGAGAGCATGAGGAGACATCAGAGTTGCCTCAGCCGAGCAGTCAGAAACAGCTCAGCTCGGAGCTTGTCGCTTTTGAGGACGCTGATGTAGCTGAGCAAGGCCTGCAAGAGGAGGTCCATGTGCCGTGCCAGGATCTTTCGTTGGACAGGTCTGACTTCGGCAATGCAGACTTGAGTCGGGGTGCCAAATTCATCTCAGTTGCAGCAGCAAGTGAGGAAGCAGAGGAACCTGCTGGCATGTCAGTGCTGCAGGATGTCCAAGCAGCCAGTGTGGATGCGGCACAGTTAGACTTTGAGGAGCCAGCTGAGCCTCAGGGTAAGCAGCGCGACAGCAGCCACAACCTTTTCGAGCAACTTGTGGACACCGTGGATGCCAGTGAGGAGCACGGAGGGGAGCACAACCAGTCACTTGACGAGGAACATGCTGATGGCATTCCGCAGGCTGCTTCCCTTCGCGATGCCTTGGAGGATGAATGCGGGAGCTGCAGGGATGAGGAAGATGTGCTTTCGCAGCTGCCGCAATCCATGGCAGAAGCCAGCGCTGAGACAGAGCATGAGGAGACATCAGAGTTGCCTCAGCCGAGCAGTCCGAAACAGCTCAGCTCCGAGCTTGTCGCTTTTGAGGAGGAAGACCTGCAAGAGGAGGTCCGTGTGCCGTGCCAGGAGTCTGGCTTCCGGAATGCAGACATGAGTGCAGGTGCCAAATCCATTTCAGCTGCCGCAGCCAGTGAGGAAGCAGAGGAACCTGCTGACATGTCATTGCTGCCGGATTTTCACGCAGCCAGTGCGTCCCCGAAAGCTGGTGCTGCAGCATCCCCCATGGGTTCAGATGGTGAGGATGCGGCACAGTTAGACTTTGAGGAGCCAGCTGATGCTGCCATGGAGCCTGAGGACAGGCAGAGCGACAGCAGCCACAAGCTGTTCGAGCAACTTGTGGAGACTGAGGATGCCTGTCAGGAAGACGGAGGGGAGCACAACCAGTCACTTGGCGAGGAACATGCTGATGCCATTCCGCAGGCTGCCTCCCTTCGCGATGCCTTGGAGGATGAATGCGGGAGCTGTGGGGATGAGGAAGATGTGCTTTCGCAGCAGCCAGAAGCCAGCGCTGAGACAGAGCATGAGGAGACATCAGAGTTGCCTCAGCCGAGCAGTCAGAAGCAGCTCAGCTCCGAGCTTGTCGCTTCACTTGAGGACGCTGACATAGCTGAGCAAGGCCTGCAAGAGGAGGTCCATGTGCCGTGCCAGGATCTTTCGTTGGACAGGTCCGACTTTGGCAATGCAGACTTGAGTCCGGGAGGCAACTCCATTTCAGCTGCCGCAGCCAGTGAGGAAGCAGAGGAACCTGCTGGCATGTCATTGCTGCCGGATGTCCAAGCAGCCAGTGAGTCCCCGCAAGTTGGTGCTGCAGCATCCCCCATGGGTTCAGATGCTGCCATGGAGCCTGAGGACAAGCAGAGCGACAGCAGCCACAAGCTGTTCGAGCAACTTGTGGAGACTGAGGATGCCAGTGAGGAAGACGGAGGGGAGCACAACCAGTCACTTGGCGAGGAACATGCTGATGGCATTCCGCAGGCTGCCTCCCTTCGCGATGCCTTGGAGGATGAATGCGGGAGCTGCAGGGATGAGGAAGATGTGCTTTCGCAGCAGCCAGAAGCCAGCACTGAGAGAGAGCATGAGGAGACATCAGAGTTGCCTCAGCCGAGCAGTCCGAACCAGCTCAGCTCCGAGCTTGTCGCTTTTGAGGACGCTGACATAGCTGAGCAAGGCCTGCAAGAGGAGGTCCATGTGCTGTGCCAGGATCTTTCGTTGGACAGGTCCGACTTCGGCAATGCAGAGTTGAGTCCGGGTGGCAACTCCATTTCAGCTGCCGCAGCCAGTGAGGAAGCAGAGGAACCTGCTGGCATGTCATTGCTGCCGGATTTCCAAGCAGCCAGTGCGTCCCCGAAAACTGGTGCCACGTCCCCAGCCTGCGAAGCAAAGGATCCCCCAACCGGTCCTGACATGTCGCAGGGTGCGTCCCAAGATTTGGAGCATCTCGCAGAAGGCGGCGACAGCAAAGCGCATGGGAAGGCCAAAGGATCGGCTCAGGACGGGCGCCAGTGTTTTGGAATCGATCATTGCTGGACATATTGTCTTATTGCATCTGGTTGTAGGGCCAAGCAGAGAGAGAAAGAGAGAAGCAAGAGGCAGAGAATCGGACTACAGTTGGGTGAAAGTAGAGGGCACCATGCACTTAGTTTGGTATAGTTATCATCTCTCTACTTGCCTATGTAAAGGAGTAAAGGGAATTAGGCCATCTACTGTACCTTGGTGTACAGCTGAACCACGATGAGATGGTTGTTTATACGCTACTGTATCGACTCCAGCAAGCCATATTTTGGCTCGAAGTATGGCGAATATGGAGGATCAAGATAGGCAGTCCAGGCCAATGTTCATGAAGAACGTGGCGGACGTGCGGACACTGGGCATTTGTGCAGCCAAATGGCTCATTTTGGCCCTTGTGTGGAATCTCCACCCATATCTCGGCATCATGGGGAAAATGGTGGCCGGGGTCATTCAATGCCTCTCGAGTTTCTACGTCATGACCATGGTGCCTTAGTCCAAAGCGAATCGACCTTTTCACCTTTTGGCTTCGCCTTTGTCTACTTGTAGTAAAGTCCCAACAGCTTACCCAATTGTTCCTGGCCCCTCAAACTACCCCGCAGAATCTTGGGTCCACCTTTTTTTGTAGTAGTTTGAGGGTCCAGGTGCAAATCCCGCGTTTCCGTCAAACACCCACCAAGCAAGATGGGTACCCAGTTAAAAGGGGGAACTGCGCCCACCTTTCTATGGGTAGCTTCCCCATTCTTTCCAGGGATCCTTTTTTCTAGAAAACCACCAAAAACCCTGGGGAAATTGCGATCGGTTTTTGAAAAGAACGATGAAAATAATGAAAAAGGAATCAACCCCTAGAGCCTTTGACTTCCGGATCCAAACGCCAGGTGCACAACGCGATGCACTGCGACGTCTTTGAGCATCCCGGAGTGGAGTCCTTTTGGCGGGTGCTACTTTCAGCGACAGCAGGGGTGCCGGTGGAGTCATACCGCCCCACCCACAACATGAACCACCACGTCTATACGCAGCATGGAGGCCGCCGGCCCCAACACCCATGTCCAACTGGCTCCAAACCACTTTTTGCACCTCTTCCATTTGGTTAAGAATAGAACTATTTTTCCAGGGGACTACAGCAAATGGAGGACCTCCAAAAAGCGGGACTTTAAACTTCCCCAGAGGTCCCCTGTTTGTTCTTTTGCTTTTTAGGGGTCCCTTTGTTTTCCACTAACCAGGCAAAAAAGACAAAAAACATGCTGGGGTCCAAGTAAACTAGAACTTGGTGGGTTTGGAGAGATCTGGTGTGACCTGTGAGACCACCTGGACACCAAGCAGATGAAGTACAAGTGGCACTTGCTGAACCTACTGCTCTTTTTCCCCACAGCCGCATGGCAGACTGGAAGGGTAGGGGTAACCAAAACTCGGGATTTGGACACCCGTAGGATTCAAACCTAAGCGTACCATCAAAATGTTGTCGTGTTTTTGCTCCTGTTCTTCGCGGAGGGCCGCTGACCTGAGGACCTGACAAGCTTTAGAGTCCAACCAAAAAGCCCACAGAAAACGAGGAGTCAAAAGCAGTTTTTGTCCAAATTCCCAAGTGGCCCTGGCCCAAGTACTGTCCAAACAACAGTGGCTCCGGGGTGCTGGACGGAGAACTCTGACTCAGGTTTTCCCAAAGATTCAGAAGCTGGAGAATGAATTCATCGCCAGTGAGGCCAGGAAATGTTCCAAGACATTCTTCCTTTTCATCTTCCAGGCGGGGCTTTCAAAGTGGTTGGGTAGTGTTGAGGTTGTTTTGAAGTGGTTTCGATGTGGTTTTGCTACAATCCGCCCGCAGTTTGTGACAGTTGAACTCTCGCATGTGTTGTGTTTTGGGCAGAGGTCCCCTACGTGATGCTCCTTTTGCGGTTCCTGTCAACTATCGCAAGCACGGTACCCCAAAAGAAGGCACACCCTTCTTTCCCGTGCAGGTGCTTGCGGCACACGCGACCACGGCTATTCTGCTTTACCTGGACTGGCAGCGGGCACTTTGCTGCTGGGTCATTCCATATATCTTCGGAGCAGATGCCATTGTCACCATGAGACTTGGTCAGATTCCAATCCAAAGCAGGTGCAAAGCCTTGATTTGAGCCAGCCAAATCAAGCATGAGGCAACAGTGAACAAGTGTAGAGTTGGCCACATATCCCACTGAAAGTCTATCAGAGGGATAAAGAAAAAAACCGCTTGGATTCTAAGCTGTGCTGGGGCCTCTGCGGACATGCCAAGGAACATGCTGCAGCATGATGGAACAGAAGACATCGTCCTGGGCGAGCACAAGGGCCCCAAGCTGAACGTGAACTCAGCCCGTAACTTTGTGGGGCCCGTCATCAACTGGCTGACCTGCAACAACGGCTACCATACCATCCACCACATGTACAGCAACATGCACTGGACGAAGTATCCGGAGATGCATGCAAAGATGATCGCCCCCTTCAGCGACCCCTCCTTGGACGAGCCCGACATTCTCCGCTTCATGTGGCGGACCTACCTTTGGCCAGGCTCCCTTCCTCCTCACCGCAGGAAAGTGAGCTGAGCGGGAGGGGAGACATTTGTGGCGATAGTGGCAGACACATTTTCTGGGCCCCGGTCCACACATGATACTGCCGCTGCCAGCTAGGTCGCGCAGGCGCCAAAGACATGCTTGGCGGAGCTTAGCTGGCGACCAGAGACACGTGTCGTGCTCGGGTTGATCTCACCCAACGCGGTTCATTTTGCGTGCCCAGGAGCCCCAGACTGGCAGGGAAGCAGAAGCAGACCGGGGGGTGAGTCATGGAAAGTTATGAAGAGCAGGGGAGCAGAAAGCAACCGCGCCTTTGAGGGCTAACTCACATGACCACCCAGCGCTCTCCAATGGGAGGGGCGTCTGGGCGGGGGCTTCCGGGCACCGAAGGCGGAAAAGGTCCGCAGCAGATGCCTGCGGAAGGCTCGGCTGAAAAAGAGATGCGGAACGCGCCGATGCGGTGCGAGGTGTGAAAAGGGCACTCACAGAGGGGCAAGGTACTTAGCTTGACTGCTATTGACTATTGAGTTGGATCTTTAGACTTTATCTGGTTGGTTGAAATAAAGGGGTCTTGCACTGAACCCCAAACAAGTTGAACTGTTTGCAGGGGGGTCAACAGCAACCAAGTTAGTAAGTGGTTAGTAAGCCTGGTTAGGACAGTTATGACCCACTTGCCATGGCTATAGTTTTCCTAAGTGGGTTATAACCAGGCTTATTAATTGTTTGCTAAGTACCTTTCCCACTTAATCATACGGTGCGACTTTGGTATTTTTGCCGTGGTGAAGAGTACTTCCATGTGCTTAAGACTTATGATGCATTGTCCTGTGTTGGG
Organism: Effrenium voratum; assembly: GCA_963377175.1. NCBI lineage: Eukaryota > Dinophyceae > Suessiales > Symbiodiniaceae > Effrenium > Effrenium voratum. The sequence goes on along the minus strand of CAUJNA010002657.1, from coordinate 366,568 downwards.
TTTAAAGGGGATCTATCACTGCTAGAGATATGGCGTTGTTTTCAGGCAGCGAAAACAGCGCATGAGAGATGTAAAGCTAGGGTAGAGTCAGTGTGTCGGGGACTCTTCTTGGACGCTCCCTGTAGGTTCCTCCATTCGAGTGAGGCCCGGAAACCTGTAGATAAATCTTCAGCCCTCCCTGGGGCTGGCCCTGAAAGGAAGACCACCTGCTTAGGGGCTCCCTCCTGTTGAGAGAAGCTCACCTCAGAAAACTTGGTGGCCAGCCATCCGGCTCCTGAGCTTTTTAGCCTCGTGTTTAGTGGTGGTGTCCAAACCCGCTAAAGGTTAAATGTTTAGCGGGGCCCAGAAAAACGACGCCCAAATGTGACTTCCTCTTTTGCGAGGACCTTTGCCAGCGCGGACGTGCATTTCTCCCTCGACTGGCAGCGCTGGTGCCAGTGCCAAGGATGCACTAGATAGCATTGCAAGCGACAGGTTGCTCCCCAGGTACTGAATGCTCTTTTCCACCGACCATGAATGCTGACACGGGGTCCTTTTGCAAAAAAACAACATCTACCCCAGAGGTTCTATGTGGGTGACTGTTTTTCTCTCCTAACATGTTTGGAGGCCCTGTTCACTTGCATGTTGCTCTTTTCATGGTGGGAGGCTTGTTTGCGGGGGATCTTGTTTCAGTAGGGCATTTTGGTTTAGAGGGAAATCAAGGGTCCTCCCCCCCGCCCCCCGGCATTTATAGTGGCGTCCAATTTTTGAGGCATACCCGTATCTTAGCAAGAGGGAAGGGTCCTGCCCCCAGTTGCTCACTCTGTGAAGCCCGTTTTGAGGTTGTAAGCTTTTTGGGTTTGGTTGGACATGAGCATCCCGAGAGACTTGTTGATTCCAAAAGGGATTTCTTGTTCGGGGGCGCCTTTTTCGTGTCATGACCCTCTGGAAAAACCAATCCTGCATTTGCTTAAGAATATGTCATGTTATTTCCCCTTGTTGGTTTTAAGAGGAAGTCATCACTACTGGACATATTTGTATGTTTTTTCCAGCGGGCTTAGTTCAAAGGAAGCAATGCGGCCAAGAAAAGGGCCTGGTTTTGGGGTCACCTTGACTCGTTGAGTCCACGGGCGCCTTTTTTGTTTTTTCTTCCCAGGTGGGGATCCTTCTGTTGGCGGAAGCGGCCTGGCGCTTGGGTCCTGAACCCGAGATCCTGGCGTGAGAATTCGGAGAGGGGACCAAAGGCGCCCAGTCAGCCCCGAACTTGGGCTTCAACATGTGATGGGTCAAAACCGTTTTGGGACCATTTTGGTTGGTAGGTGCGCCACTCATTGTAGTCGATTTTAGTGGGGATTGGGATGTTCACTATAGGGGTACGGGATTGTGACCTGTGGCCATGTGTTTGTTGCGCAGGTCATCTTTATGGCTATTTGATTGGTGACGGATCTTTGGACTTTAGCTGTTTGGGTTGAAACGGTGGAACTGTCCATTTGACACACAAGTTTAACTTTTGGCAGAGCGTCACCAACAAACAAGTCATCTTATTTCAACAGTGAACCGCTTGAATGGAACCGGATAATGTTCATGTTTACCATGTTCAGAATCATTTCACAAGTGTCACTTTGACGGAACCGGAGATACGTTGTGTATGCGCCAGTTTCATCTGAAATGGAAACTGGCTCGCTCTGCATCTGTGGGTCACCAATTCGGGGCAAGAACTGGCTAAAATGCATGCTGCACGAGTGCTGCACGGTGCTTGCTTGGGCAAATCGCAAGCCACTGTGGTGCGTAGATGACGTCGCATGGCACGCATGGTTGTGTTGATGTGAAGCGCCATCATGCGATGAATTTGCCGCGTTAACTTCGGATTTACCCGTACCCTATCAGTCAAAGGAACATCCTAAAATTGATACTGTTATTATGTACTTGAACAGCAGCCACCTGGTTAGGTCGATCCTCCGGATCAATCCGAAGCTCACGTGTTTGTTCATCGTGTTACTCGTCGAGCCCGCGACACCCGTTGCCCAATTGGGCCAGACGGAGGGAGAGATGAGGAGCAGAAGCGAAGCGATGGGAGAAAAAAGCATCTGAAGCCAAAGCAAGCAGGGGTTTCATATTACAACGGGGTCTGGCTTCACTGCTGCCACAACCCAAAAGAGAGGTTCCCAAAGTTAAAATAAACAAGAAGGAACAAACACGTGCCAAACCAATGCGGGCGCATCACTTGTTTCAATTGTGGGTGTCATGAAGGTTCCCTTGCGCTGATTTCCTCCCTTTGACACGCTTTTTAGTCATGGAGTCATGGCCCCAAAACGTGATCACCTTCTGTTTCTGGGTGGCGTTGTCTCAAAATTTGCGAACTGCGTTTCCCTTTGTCCCTGATCAGCCGCAAGAAGGGATCCTCGAGCACAAGACAGGGTGCTTCCGCCCACAAAACGGGGCAACTGGGTTTGGTTCCCTCAGTCAGCTGGTCTTTGGTGTGACCTTAGCCCCTCGCACCCCGTTTGGAAACTGGCTTTTCCATTGCTCAGCGGCTTGCGGAGCAGATTTTTTGAGCGGCAAACGAGTCCTTTAAAACAGACGAAGGTTTTTAACCGTCCTTTCAGCAACCCCCTCCCCTTATTTTTTTGAGGTACAAAAGACGAGTCTGTCCGTCCTTTAAGCCATCCCACCGTTTTTTGGAGGCAAAGACGAGTCACGAGTCGCCGCCGCCTCTTGGAGCTCGCGCGCGCTGCATCCCCCAAGGCTTCGGCCACGTGGGACGGGCCCTGCGCTTCACCTCCCGGCAGCTCTCGCCGGCGGAGCACGCCTGCGCCAGCCCGGGCGCCCAGAAAATTCCGAAAAACCCGAGGCCTGCGGGCGGCGGCATTTGAGTCACAATCAAAAAACCCGGGTGCTGGAAGATGAAGGTTGGTAAAGGACGATCCCAACCACAAATTCGTGGTGCGGCCGGCTTCTTGATTGTTGAACCATTTTTGTACAGGGTTTTGATTGTGACTCATTTGGGGTGAAGCCGGACGTCCTTTCTTAGCCTCCCCTTTCTGAGTTCCGTTTCGGACTTTAGACATTTTTGAGGTTTGGACCATGTTGGTGGCAAATAGAAAGTTTGGACTTTTTGGGACCATCCACTTGAGAAGTGAATTTGGTCAGGTAACCCTTAGTTGCTGTTTTGGAGTTGTGGTTTGGGGATTTGGACGGCTTTTGTAGAGGGCAAACGTAAACCCCCTCCTCAACCACTAAACCACCAATCCAAACCACCAATTCGGGTTCTATGCTTAGCCTTTTGTATTCCCGCAAACCTTGTAAATTGAGAACTTTTAGAAGCCACGAAACACTGGAAAGCGAGAGGGGGTTCACAGACTAAGCAACGAAACAACCGCAAGTAAGAGTAATGTCTAAAAGCCAAGGGCGACAAATCATGCAAATCATGCTTTCGTAAGGGCAGGAATCAAGGCGAACATTTTACGGAAGCCCTCTCTCCCTACAAAGTACCTACACCCAACCCCCCCCCAAAAAAAAGAAAGAAAGAAAAGAAAAGGAAAGAAGAATATGGGTTTTTTCAGCTGTTTTTTTCCAGTCAGTTTCCTGGAAAAAACATCGGGGTGACGAGAATCAATCGCAGAGGCAAGACGCCGTCCGCCACCTTCACGCTGTACCTGAGGGCAGTGGGGTGCTCAGAACTCCAAGGAAACGATCTGCTTGTGATCCTTCCGTGGTTTTCAGCCACCGGGTTCCTTCCGTTTTTTTTTCTCCCCGGGTTTTTAGGGTGAGTGCGGGGTTCCATTTAACCCATGGGGTTCCTTCCGTTCCCCCCCCCCCCCGCGTTTTTTTTTTTTTTTTTTGGGGGGGGGGTTTTGGGGTGAGTGGGGGGGTTCCATTTAACCCACTGGTTATTTTTTAGGGGATCTGAGAAGGGGATTTGTAGGTATCCTTTCAGAAACCTTGCAATGGGGTTGGTTGTGCAGCTTCAACCTGGTACCCGCTTTGGTTTTTTCAATTAGGTAGAGAGAAGGCAGCCTTGGTAGTGACCTCAGGCATGCTCCCCCCAAGCAAGTCTCAAACAACCTCAAGTTCCTCCAGCTGGGTCGTGTGCAGGGGAGCAGCTGGGTCGTGCCGTCAGGGGAATGTCCTCCCGGAAAATCCGATGTAAAGGACCTCCAGTGAACACAACGCGCCACATCCGCCAAGCTTTTGTTTGCCTCGGCAGCCAAGGTTCCACCAAGCACGGTGCATTTTCGAGTTGGGATTTCCGGGTTCGATTCCTGTAAAAGGTGCTTTTTAGTTGGAGGAATCTTTGGGAGAACCAAAGAAGCAGTCCTCATTTCAGAGAGGAAAACTCACTAAAAAGAAGGCCGCCCAAACGACCGCCTTTTCGGGTAAGGGAGCCCAAAGAAGAAACGTCACTCGCCTTAGTCGCAGCCCTTCCAACCTGCGCGCGATATGCGGATTATGCGGCGAGGCGGAGGCGGAGGTCCAGGGGCTGCAGGGCTCCTGGGAATGCTTCGACGGGTTCCAGGGCACCATGCAGGCCCTGACCTGGGCGCCTTGGAGAAAAAAAAACGGCTCTGGGATGATGGATGCAAGGGGGCCGGGGGCGGATGGGCGGGGTGGAAAGGGTGACATGGACATCTTCCAAACGGTTTTCCATTTGGCCCGCTATATTTCGTTTTTCGTGTTTTTATCTTTTTTTTGGCGACAAAATAAGAGACGCTTCCAAAATGCGCTTCGGCTTTCCGTTTGGCCCGCTTTAAAACGACCAAAGAATAGCTGAGGGGAGGGGGGGTGGAAATGCTGCCAGGGACATCTTTCCCGGGTTTTCCTGTCGGCCCGCTTTTTAGTTTGTTTTTTGACGACAAAAAACAAGCTAGCTTCAGCAAAAGACACAGCAGATGGATTGGAGTGGACACCTGCCAAGAAGCCTACAAACCAATACCCAGAAGGAAGGGTGCAACATGGGATTTGTTTGGGAAAAAGGGGGGGGGGTTGGGGTGTCCGATTTGGGGGTTGGGATGGTGGCCCCGCTTGGCCTTAAAATTCGATCTGGGGTTGTCTCAAAATGGGGGAAACCTCGAACATGGGCTTCGGTTGTCCTTGTGGCCCTCTTTCAGACCCAAATTTAGCTACCCTCCAAAGCAAGACGCACACCAGAGGGGATTTTGTGCTGGATGGACCGGAATCTGAACCTTGAACATGGTGGTGTTTGCGTGTTGGACTAGTCCTATAGGGAGCTGAGGGAGCTGACCCGACTCTAAACGATTCTTTTGCCCTACCCCCAGTTGTACCCACTTGCCCCAGCAACCATGGTCAACCTTGGTTACCTGGCGTGAGAAACGGTTACAAACTCACTTTCGCCCCCCTTCAGAGAAAAAAACGACCTGTTGGTCTGATCTATGTTTTTGGCTTTTCCTGATTTGCTCCAGGTTTAGTCAAGGTTCCAAAAGATGATCACCTGCTATTTAATGGCCTGCGGCCTGGTTCCGCCGCCCCCACACACCTTAGAATTTCGGCCCGGGACGAGAGAAAGCACGCGATATGTAGACAGACACAGACAGACACAAAGACACGCAGACAGACACGCAGCGGGGGGGGAGGTCTTCGCGGACACGAAGACAGACGCAGATGCGCAGGCAGACGCAGACAGAGCCAGACAGACACAAATACACAGACAGACACGCGGGGGGGGGGACACGAAGAAAGACGCAGATACGTAGACAGACACAGACAGACACAGACAGACACAAAGAGACAGAGACAGACACGCAAGGGGTCTTCGCGGACACGAAGACAGACGCAGACAGACCCAGACAGACACAAAGAGTGACAGACAGACACGCAGGGGCAGGGGGGGTCTTCGCGGACACGAAGACAGATGCAGATACGTAGACAGACATAGACAGACACAGGGGGGGGCGGAGGGGTGGGGGAAGACTACCCGAAGCCTAGGGAAGAAGCCCGAAAGCACAGGACACGCGCGTTGTTTGGTCCCGAAACAGTATCGGAAGACTAGGAGAAGAAGCCGGAAGATTACGGAAGACTACGGGAAGAAGCCGAAAGATTGCGGAAATTTACGGGAAGAAGCTTGAAAGATTTCGGAAGACTACGGGAAGAAGCCGGAAGACTACGGAAGACTACGGAAGACTACGGGAAGAAGCCGGAAGACTACGAAGACTACTGGAAGAAGCCGAAAGATTACGGAAGATTACGGGAAGAAGGCGGAAGACCACGGAAGACTACGGGAAGAAGCCGGAAGACTACGGAAGACTACGGGAAGAAGCCGAAAGATTACGGAAGATTACTGGAAGAAGCCGGAAGACTACGGAACGGAAGGAAGAAGCCGGAAAGCCGCGGAAGACTACGGAAGGACTGGGGGGGGGGAGGTGGGGGGGGGTAGGGGTGGGGAAATCCAGAATTCCAGAAATCCAGAAATCCAGAGATCCAGAAATCCAGAAATCCAGAAATCCAGCCGACGTAGAAACCAGCCCCAAGGGCCGCCCCAAGGGACTTATAGGTTATATATATATATATCTACATAATCATATTCACATTAAACTTATAGAAAGCATATCAACAAAAGCAACACAGAACACACCGCCCCCATGCCGAAAGCATGGTCCATTCTGGACCAGGCATGGGGTCGGCGGATTTCTGGGTCCGAACTGGGCAAGTGGGAGCGCAAGGTACAAGGTACAGGGGAACTGGGGGGCCATTTTAAATGGGAAAGGACTGGGAACTCCGAACGGCTGTCCGCAGTCCCTGCAGTTTTGTTTTTTGGCATGGTGCCCTTGGCTTGTTCAAATGCGTGCCACAGGCATAGCAAAAGAGACAAGTCCTTGGAACGTGAACAGCCGGTTGCGTGTGAGACCGGCTCAAGCCGCTTGACGCTTGCACTATTTGACAATTCATCTCAGAGCCTACTCCATGCCCTAGCATGGAGCCCAAAACGCTGTCACTCCCGCACAGTCCATGAGCTACATTCGATCTGTGTGGAAGGTAAATCTCAACACATACTCCGTACATGGAGCGCTTGGGATTTCTAAAGGGGTTTGTTTTGGGGGGATGGATGACTTTTAGGGGTTTCACGTCAGTGTCGCTCAGGTAGGCAGCTGCATCAATTTCGAGTTTCACAGCGACGAGGACAATGAGGCAGCTGGACTGGTGCTATTTCTGGTAGGGTTGGTACCCTGGCCCGTGTTTGAAGAGAACTCGAGAGGGCATTGTTATTTTTGCATATTGGTTTTAGGCTGTTAGTTCTGTTCATTTTCGTCTCGATTGCCTTCACGGTTGGCCAGCCTTTAGGTTTTAAGTTTTTCTGGTTCTGCTTATTTTCGTAGGGCTGCACAACATCAAGTTGTTTCCTACCATTCCGCGGGTTGGACCGTTGCACAGTGGAGGAACCATGCTTGGGCACGGGGCAAGCGCATGGCAGCTGGAGTGTTCGAATCCGGGAATCCCCTTCGACAAGACCAAGTCGCCTTGGAAGTCCCGGCCAAAGAAAGCAATCGCCACCAAAAGGTGGCCTCAGACAACATCTTTGTGCAAAAAAAAAGCCGGTAAATCCTTTTCTTCCTTTTGTTTGGCTTTCCCTTCAAGAGTTTTTTTTTCTGAGCGGTGTTCGGCGCGGAGGAAAAAGGAAGAAACACACCTGCCGGAAGGCTTTTTCCGCTGGGTCTGCACTCCCCGGTTGCAGGGCAGGGAGAACGAGGTGTCGGGCTCTTGCCGCATCGTCTTTGCGGAGGCGAACAACCACGCTGGGCGGCCCAAAGGGAATCCATCCATCGATCTCGTTTAAAAAAGCGGGGCTCATCGGGGCTCGGTTTTGGACACCTGGGCCACTTTAAAAGGACGGTCCCCCTTTTGGGTGGTTTTAGACCTCGCCTCTTGAGCCAATTTTTAAGTCTGGGGTGATGTTAAAGAGGGAAACTTGTAGGGAGCCCTGTTTTGGTTTCCCCATTTTGGCAGATTTGAGTCAAGGTCCCAAGGGCTGAACCTTGTCTTTCCGGGTCCTTTGGGCAAGTGACTTCGAGTTTAAGTCACTGACCCGTCCTCTTTTGGACTGGGCCCTTTGAGGGGGCGGCACACCCCTCTATCCAACTCCCGCATCCTCCCGCACGTCCACCCTTATGACTAAAGCTATGGGCGCCTCATATTTGTTCGGCCGGAATCCGTATTTGGATCGGATTTTTGTTTTTCCGTATAGTCATTTTTTGTTACGGCCGGCTGTATTTGGCCGTATGCAGCCCGTATTTTGTCCACAAATTGTTGACAAAAAGCCATAAATGACCGTATGGCCATTTTTTGTGGCCCAAGCCGTATGGACAGAAACAAATGTCACATATGGGTTTCCAGGTAGCTGATTTGCTCCAAATTAACAAGGAACCCACCCCCCGTCCTTTTTAACCTCAGGGGCACCGCATCCTTTTTTTTTTTACGTTGTTACATGTCTCGAAATGTCTTCTTTTCAGGAGCCCATCGGTAGGGGAAACGCGCGGTCCCTGGCCTTTCTTAATTCGCCCAACAGCCATTGGCCCCGGCAGAGGGGTAAGGGAGCGCTCAGGACTTGAACCTCACCTTCCGGACAGCTCCGGATGCCAGTCGATCGCCTCAGTATCCCTCGCGTAAAAGACTCCGATGTCTGCTTTTGGGGGACTCTTTTTTCTGGGGCCTCCATAGGAGGTCATCGTGGAAGCTGCCAATGTGGTTGGTTGCCTTTTTGGTTTGCAATTGAAAAGTCAACCAACGGCTGTCCTCTCCCCCCCAAAAAAAAAGAAAAGAAAAGAAAAAGCAAGAAATAATGAGAAAACTCAATGTTGAGTGAGCCTAGGGTTGTTGATGCCACAGTGTGCCCGCGAATCTCTCGCGGCCCAGGCCAAAGCAAGGACTGCCCGCGCGCGCCACGGCGTGATGCAAAGGGTTTATCTTCAGCAGGTGTGCCCCAAAGACACACGGATCTTGCAGAGCACTGCTTGTTTTTCAGTAGGGATCTTGCAGAGCAAGCCTTGTTTCCCAGTGGTAGTTGCTTGGCCCCTTTTTCGTGCCGCCTTTGCTGCAGAGCAGTGCACGTATTGATCATGACTCGGCTTCCATTCGCCTTGCCAAGCTTCTGCTCGAGCCAGGAGGGCCACTTGGAGCTGTTTGTTGGCTCCCTGGGGCAAGGCGGGCGTGGGCCTTCTTCTTTTTTCTTTGTTTTTTTTGTTTGTGAGAAATCCGAAGAAGTGCCAGGCTGCCAGGGTGTCTATCTGGAAACTTTGGGTTCGTTTGAAAGGTTTGGTTGCTTGGACTCGCCCGGGCCTCGACCTCCTTTGGTATTTTTCTGGCCAGTCGTCAAAAGCCAAATCGTACCAGTGAACATCCCAATCCAACCACTAAAATGGGTGGTGAATTCACCTACCAACCAAAATGGGATCAACCAAAACGGTTTTGACCACCCCGTCCATAGTCGCCCGTCCGGCGGATTCCGGACTCGTTTTTCCGACTCGGCCGGAGAGGCCAGCCCTGCTATTGGCAGCGCGGGAACCAGGACAGGCGCGAGGCCCAGGATGCGGAGGCGTTCTGAAGGGCTTTGGGGTGGGATGCACGAGGCCCTCTTTCCAACGCTTGGTGGATCTTTCACAAATATGTTTAGGTCAAACCACAAAGAAGCTGTACGTATATTATGTTCTTTCCAACGCTTGGTGAGTGGATATTGTTCATATATTATATATATATATATATATATTAACACCAGGAGGTGGTGTTTGTCAAAAAACCGAAGTGGCAGCTAGACCATCTCTGGGCTTAAGCCGTGAGGCTTTCGGCTTTCGGCTTGGGCTGAGGCATGGGCTCCCGCCCTTGGTGCTGGTGCCGGGCCCAAGTGCAACGAAGAAAAATCGAATCGACCCCATCCGTGCTCGGAATCCGCCAAGACCCCGGGTGCTAAGAACGACAAGGGGGCGAAGCTTCGGCCGCCGGCCGCTTCTTCATTTTTTGTGTGTGTTGTCTTTGCTGGGTGGCTCCCAGCCATCCGGTTCCTTAGCCCTTTGGTTTTTTAGTGTTTAGTGGTAGTTTCCATTTGCTCCACTAAAGTGAAGCTTGAAGCGGGGGATCTGAGGGCGGCCCAGTTTGTTTTTTCCGCTTTGCTTCCGAAGCGAAGCGACCGGAAGTGATATAACCTTTCGGTGGCCACTGTTGGCCATTGTTTTTGTCAAGCCCAAAAGGCAAAGCTTTTTAGTTTGGGGTCCCCTTTGGGGCAAGTGGCTTCGAAGAGCCGGTTCGGGAGGCCTGCGCTTTCAGAAGATCATTGGCTTCAGCCAGGTCAAGCTCCCACTTGCCGTGTTCTCCCTTGCTTCCATCATGCTGTCAGTGGCGGTTTGCCGAAAAGTCGAGCGGTTTGCCGAAAGCAAGTCGAGTCTGCCGCTGGTGAGATTAAAAAGCATCCACTGGCCTTTGAAACATGCAAATTTTGGCCCAGCAATGGTTCTGGGAACTTGACGTGGCCCCCAGAAAGCGAGCGCAGCTGAAGATTTAGATGCAGCGCCCTCCATTTTTAACGTTTTCTTTGCTTGGGGGGGGTGAGCTCATGAGCTCACTTTGTGAGTTCCTGGACTTGCCACTTTTGAGTTTTTTTTTTTGTGGCCATTTCAGTGGTAACAAAGGTTGAAACCTGTTTTGCCAATCCACTCGATGCGGAAGTGAGTCAGTGAGCCACCAAGCCAAGGGTTGCGGCGTTTTTCGGGGTCTCTCACTTCCTGAGTTCATGGACTTTCGTCACTTCTTGGGTTTGGTCGCCGCCATGTTCGTGGTTTTCAGCAAGCAGCTTGGGGGCTCTTTCTTGGGCCCTGGCCCACTCGATGGGATCTGAGGGTTTCCTCTCCCGAGGTTTTGACCATGGACACCTTCTTCGGCAGCGGCCCTTCTCCTCCCCCCGCGGGAATTCCCGAGGGCCTGCCCAGCCTCGAGGACGCCGGGAGTCAGCCGGGCCGGGGCCTGCAGCTTTTTGGGCCACGGGTGGAGCTTGGAGGCGTTCTAGGGGTAACTTCCATTTCCATTCTAAACCCAGGGATCTGGCATCTTCCCAGGAAACCATCAAACACCCAGGTTGGAAGCAGCCGGATTTTGAAAAGAACGATGGTTGAAAAGAATGGGGAATCAACCCCTAGAGTTGTGCTGTTGCTGGGGAGGAGGCAGTGCCAGCCGTACCGACTTCCTCCATGTTCCAGTTCAGCCAGGGCAAAAAGTGGGCTTTGTGCAGCGTCGTTTTCCTGTCCCAGGTCATTCACCCTTGGCATCTAAACATGTCAAAAAGTTGCGGCAAGTTAAAAATGAAGGTAACCAATGGTGGAGGTTCTTTGTGAATGCCCAGTGATCCAAGGTTCTGGATCCCAAAAACCATCTGTGACGAGGTTTTGAAGTTCCCCTAGTTGACCTGCCGAGTGAGACGCCAAGTTCAGTCCAAAGCGAATCGACCGGATCTAATATGTGTTCCTTGTTTTGGCAGCTGTAGTCACACCGCAAGGTGATCACATTTTCTGCTTCCAGGTCCAAACTGGGCAAGTGAGTACGGTGAGGAGGAACAATAATGTCAAAATCCTTTGGCTTGTTTTTTTTAGTAGTTGCCAATATGTTGTGTGATTTGCTCGCAGGCAAAAGCTAGCTCAGCCGCACCCTCGAACTTTGTCTTGGACGGCCGGCTGAAATCACCCAAGATCGGGGTCCACGCACTTGTTGAACGCTCACGGCGCTGGAACTTAGCATCGATGTGCTTCAAGATAGGGCCGTGCCACTTCCGACTCCTCCACACCACTTGGGGAGTTTGGTCGGTATGAAGCGTCTTGATGTAATGTGTATATGTCTAAAGTGGCATACTCCATTTGCGCCGTGGAGTAGTAATTCGAGCGGGGTGTCTCCGCTAGGTGGAGCCTTAAACATAGTTCGTTTCATCCATCTCGGTTGGGCTGCGCTATGTTCTGATTGCCTTGGTCCCCCAAAAGCTCTACGTGGCTTTCCGCTAGCCCGAGCAACAGGCCACATGGGAAAATGGTTGGTGCAGAAGCTTCATGCAATGGATACTGTTAGCCTTGGTTGTTCCCCGGAGGAAATTATTCGGAATGACCCCTAACCATTTCTGGTTTTCTCTTGAATTGTGTGGATCCCAAGCGGCTCATTTCCAAAACCCTTGGTGAATGAATATTTTCTCGCTTGATGGACCCATGAGTCTGTCAAGGGGTTCATCATAGCCAGGGCTCCCGTTGGGCTACAAATGAATCAACATCGGTTGAACCGCCATCAAGTGCTTGGACATAACTCCCCGCCGATTTGTCCGAAACTTTGGCCCAGGACCCATTTCTCAGTTGCCCAAAGCGGATCGACCTTTCGACATGTTAGGATGTATGGCCCCGAAAGGTAAACCTTCTATTTCTGGGTCCAACCTGGGCTGAGACTAAACTTCACACCCTGAGAACCAGCAAGTGGTTTGGCCGATGTCTCATAGCTCCAGGAAGCGGCGAGAGCGGACTCGACGGGCTAAAGAGAGCGCTGAAGGCAACGCTAGGGCGCAGATGCAACTCCGTTTGCGGGGATCTTCTGGTTTGTTTGCTTGTTGTTGTTCTTTCTTAGGCGGGGGAGGACGTTTTGTTGTTCGGGGGAGGGGGGGTCGGAGAAGGATAGACTAGATGTGCAACAGAATCTCAATTGTACTATCTTTGGTGCATTTTCCTTGGATGTTAGGACTTTAACTTGTTGCCAACTAATGGGTTTTCCATTAAACCACTAAAAGTTAAACTTTAGCAGGGGCGCAGAAAGCAACCGAGATTTGGCTGGTTTACAACTCGTGTTTTCGCCGCTTTGGGCGGACACGTTTGGAAAGCCTTCCGTTTTGGGCGCCCGCGAGACGATTTTGATGGAGCCGGCCCCACAAGGAGAAAGCACGTCTTCACAGCTCTTTCAAAGTTTTGTTTGGTTTGTTTGTTAGTTGTTTGCTTCTGTTCTTTGATTGAGCCGGGCTGCAAAACAATGTGTTTTGCTGCCACACCCAAGGGTTAGAATGATATACTTCCTGTCTCCATCTGGTTTCAACATCAGCTGAGGCAATTGCGTAGGAGTCTCCTGTGGCGACGTTTGTCAGGCAACATGTGACTGCGGGGGGGCTGGTTCAAAAGGAAATGCAGCATGGAGGGTGTGTATGTGTGTGTGTGTGTTTTCCCCGACATGGCCTTGCCGCGATTTGTTAAACCTGGAAATGGACCTGAACATGCTGGCTCACACATGTTGAGACAAATTGCCATGTTCTCAAATTTGTGTGGCAAACCATTCAATGTCTTTCGGTTGAGTCGGTCACACTCATAGACACTTGAGAAGGGCTTTCATTTGTTGCTTTTGGAAGCTGCACGGCCAAAGTCCGTCGCTTAAGACAGCCTAGCCTATGCTTGCCCAATCTTGGGCTTGCTGTGGGGGCCTTTCCGAAGAGGACGTTGGGAACCTGGCTCATCTTTGTTTCAAGCAGCCTATGCCCTGCGTTTCAGTCTCATTCGGTCGTTTGCATGGAGATGCTCGGGAGACATTCTCCAACCACTACCCCGAGGCAAATGGGCTATACAGCCCCTCTCTGAGAAGTGGACAGCATCGATGTTTGGTGTTTCTCTGGGCTTGCGCGCAGGCTAAGCCTTTATTGGCTGCTGCATTGCGTGAGGCTTCGGCTTCGTTTCATGGCGGGGGGTCTCACCGCGGTGAGACCCGCGGACCCAGTTCGTCTTGATGGATGTGGCAGGGTCTGTGAAGTCAAGGTGGGACTTGTTGAGGTAAGCCCAGCCGACTTGAACGGAAACCACCCCGGAACACCGATTCGGCTCACTGGCCATTGGAGGAACGCTGAAACCAAATGGACACTTGACTCTCCAAGGGCGCATTCCAAACGCGTCACGGGCGCCGCCTGTACATACGCATGCTTGGCCGGCGGCTAGTGGGCGCCTTGCCACCCCTTGGGTCCGGGGGGTTCGTTGGGCACCATGGAAGCATCGGAAGGAGATGGTTTCCCTGATTTCGCTCATAAATTGACCGAAAGGTTCAGCTTTTCTCTCCAACTGAGCACTGTGCTCCCTACGTTGGTTTACAAGAGACTTGCGCTTGAAATCGAATTGGGAAAGGGTGATGCCTGGAATTGATCAGTTTCATCTCCCCCGTAAAGGAGACTAAGCCCCGGCCCCTTTAAGGTTGGCTGGAGTCAGGGACCTCATCTTGCACGGAATCCGGTCGCATCGAGTGCACCGCGCGCATGGACGCGAGATTGAAGGCGGACAAAACAAGGATGCCTACTCTTCTGCCTATACGGGTGAATCGGGCTCACCAGAACGGGAGGTCCTTTGCTTGAGGATTTGAGATTTTGGCATGGAGAATCGTCAGAATAGTCATATTTGAGTATGTGCTGTGTTGAAAGAATTCGGTTTGTTTCCCTTAACCTGAAAAACGATGCCAAACCAAATGATTTGAACCCCGGAAAGGGGGGCATGCACTTGGGTGCCGTGTCACAGGTTCCAAAAAAAACGGGTTCCGATCGGTTGCGGCGAAGTGGAAAACGCGTTTTGGTGTTTTCGTGGCATCAATTTGGAGCTCAGTTTTCAAGCACTCCCTGACCGGTGGCTTGGATTTCTTTGGATTTGGATGTCAAGCCCTGGAGCCTGTTGAGTGTGAATGGGGACCGTCCGGGGACCCACCCCCAACAACCAAATCACCGGAATCTCGGGACCAGCCTTGTGGACCTTTTGGGTTTCGTATTTTTTGACCGCCCGTTGTCATGATCCCAAAAGGTGATCACCTCTTGTTTTTTTTGCAGTGGATGGACGAAATCCCTTTGGCACCACCGTTCAGAAAGTCTGGTTTCTGATGATTCCCCTATAAATGCCAAGAAAGACTGGCTTCCCATGGTGTCATTTTGTGGTGCGAAATGGATTTCCGCCATCCACAGGTCCAAACCCCGGCCCTGGTGAGGAGGTGTTCGTGGCTCCGGAAAATCGCCATGTCCCCGGCGCTTTTCGACCGCTGGGATGGCTCAAAGAGGTCCTGGCCCATGGCTCCTCGGGAGGTGACCGTCCAGCGCTTGAAGGGCACCAAAGAAGTGCTACAGGCGGGCGAGTGTGTTTCTTTTCTTTTTAGAAGTTAATACACACATCACACAATATATGTTTGGTGCAGTTTGCTTGGCTGTTAGGACTTTAACATTTTGCCAACTAATGGGGTTTCCACTAAACCACTAACAGTTAAACTTTTAAAAGGGGCGCAGGTAGCAACCGAGATAGATAGATATATATATATATATATATGAGCCACGGACAAAACACACGAAGACCACTTTATCAAGGCGGGGTACGTTTTTGCATAACACATGCCAAAACCATGGAAAACGATAAGGTCTCCCCCAAAAACGATAACCCTTAGCTAGCACACGGCTCTATAATAGCCCCTGCAGTTGCAACTTAGCTAGGGTGGGACCCTTGCGTGGCCACCGTAAAACGAGAAGGCAAGTCGCCACTTTCGAGCTGGAGCTGCCAACGTGAGCTTCGCAAATACGACACTTGTACTGAGAAGTTGCGATTTTCGAGCTGGAGCGCCAGTTTTGCAACACACCTTGTACCACAAGTTGCTCGAGCTGGAGCTGCGATTTTATCATGTACGACCTTGCAAAGTTGTGAGCTGGAGACTGTGAACACCACTTGTGCAGGACCATCCAACCATTCTTTGAATTCGAGGGAGCTGCGGAAGTGTACTCGCGCATTGCGCACCTGTACTGGCCACCAAGTTATGGTGAGCTGAGATGCGTAGCTGTCTTGCGCATACCAGATTGCTACAAAAAAGCGATTTCGATGGAGCTGCGGAAGTGTATCAGTGTATTTGCGTGTTCGAGCCGGAGCTATTGCGCACTACCTGTATTTTCACCGGAAGTGTAAATTTGTACTCAATTTTCGAGCTCGTACTGGAGTGGAGTTGTACTTTTACTTCGTGATTTAGACCGTACTGCCATGTTAGCCTGTTTTCGAGCTGAGTTGCGGAAGTGTACTGGCGATGTTATTCTCAATGTTCGGTCTTCGAGCTGGGAAGTACAGCCATTCATTATGACTACAGGATTTTCGAGTGGAGCTGGTGGAACGAACCGCATTACCAGACTCAAAATTACGTTAAGCCTCTCTGCGCTGGATGGAAGCGTACTTTGCTGACTTGTACTCACAAATACAAGCGATTATCTCAGCTGAGCCGTTGTAGCATGACCAGGTGACATTCGGTACTGTGTCCATTTTAGGCTGAGCGGGTGTGAAGTGTACTTCGCAGACCGACACAAAAGACTCGAGCTACGCCTTCTGCTATTGAGCTGGAGCCGTGTGCAAGATAACGTACTCAGGTATCATGCGTATTCACTGAGATGGGAAGTATGATTCGATGAGCGTACTGTACTTGTACTGCTAGAGCTCAGTGAGATGCGAGCTGCTTGTACACAAAAGCGTGACGCCATGGAGTCAACTGACTATGCTTTGACCTGAGCTGAGCTGCAAAAAGGTATCGAGCTTGCTATGGAAGTGCATACACGTGTTGTGCTCGTAACGTTGGCACTAACGCTAGAAGTTCGTACTTTCTGAAGACGAGACACAGTCGACAGTTGTTGGCGATTTTCGAGCTGGATGTGCGGTGTCACTTCACTAGACTGTACTACAAAGCTTCGAAATTTGAGCTGGAGCTGCGAAGGCATTACACGCATCAGTATCACCAAAGTTGGAGATGATCTTTCGCGTATGCTGCATTGTAACACAAAGCTGCAGATTTTGCTTTGAGAGCTGGAAGATGCGCAACCAGACCTGGTGCACGTGTTGGTGATCTTCGAGCTGGATCAGAAATGGAAGCCAAGGAAGTGTACAGAATTAATGCGATCCTAAATCGTGAGCTATTTTGCGTACTATGATCGCAAATTACGGTGCCAGATTCTGATGAGCTGCGGAAGTGTGTTTATGTGTTGTTGATTCATTGAGCTCGGAAGCTGGAGTACCATGTTGAATCCTACAGCACGAGGAACTGTTGTTGATCTTCTGGAAATGAGATGGTACTTCACGGGACACAGACGCACGGCTTGGAGCCGGGAGCCATGGAACTCAGACCGACTGATGTTGCTCACAGACAGACCACCATGCCTCTGCTGAGCTTCGGACTCCACCACGGAGCTGAGATGTGGTTGCATATGACGACTCAGGCAACAGCGATCTTCAGCTTGCACTGCGATCGACCCAGGTACTGGTTGCTCTGACTTAGCTGACAGGAAGTAAGGGTAAACAAATATGGAGCACAAGGAGTTCCCACTCAAATGAGCAAGTTACTCAGAGACAAACAGGATCGAGATATGGTCTCAAGCAAGAAAAACAGTATCAAGACTTGTACCCACGTGCTTCTGAATTTCGAGCGGAAGTGTACTTCGAAGCTACTTGCACTGTGACTCACTTCAACCTGAGCAGGATTCGAGATGCGGAAGCTGTATCACAAAGTTGCGATTCTTTAGCTATGCCAAGTGTATCAGACAAAGTTATAAATTCCTGAGCTGGACGGCATGCATTGCTTTACAGATCTGTAATTGCTGTTATGACTTTGTTGGAGCATTTTAGCGTATCATGTACTGACGACGCTCAATATGCTGCGGTTGCGATCGTACTGAGCCGATGTGCAGAAGTGTTCGAAACACTGTAAAACGATAAGGTCTCCCCCAAAAACGATAACGTTCAAAAAAGTACTAGGGCCAAGTAAAGTGTTTCGTCCGCTCCTCATATATATATATATATATATCCCAGACGCTCCCAACTTATGCTTTGGGCCCTCACGGGCCCTCGCTATCCGACGGTTATCCGATGGTTATCTGACGGTTGGGGGCCACGAGGGTTTCCGTATTTGACAAACAGGCCGGTCCCTCCCTAGGAGGGCCCCGGACCCTCCCTAGGAGGGCACACGAGCGTCTGGGATATACATAAGAAATTTCAGTACAGGCGAGTTGTCCGTGGCAGGAATCGGTCCCTAGTTTTCCTCAAGCCAGTCTATAAGCATAACCCTTTTGGGTGCCAGAACTTAATGCTGACCCCGGATCTAAGCTGAACCCGTCCTTTTTTATTTTCTTTTTTTTGAGGGTGGGGACGTGAAAACCGCTCAAGTGCTCTGATTCCCCACATTTAACGAGCACACCCCCCGATCAAGAATCAGACGAGTTGAATCCACTGCAGGAGTCCTTCAATGTCCCTCTTGATCCAGTTTTAAGCAATTCATTTCTTCCATTTGCTTGAGAATGTTGATATGTTCCCTGTTGGTTTTGAGGTTGTATCCAGGGGACTTAAACAAATGAAGGTGTTGGTGGCCAAGCTTATAGATGAGTTTGCGAATCTTGGGGTGGTGTTTCACAGGCAAATGACCCTGTGCCACTGGGGTGGATCGATCTTCGCCGACCCCGCGAAAAGCAGTGTAGCACGTTTTGGGCGAGGGGAGGGAGGGGGGGGCAATGGCCACAGAGCCACGACGGAAAGTATAGAACTGACCTTCTGTGAAGGGCGCAGGATCGGCTCGGATCGGAATTGGCTGTCAAGGGGCCCCTAGCCAATAGGGGCCACCGATTCCCCAATCCGAATAGGGGCTAAGAGCGACGCGCGAGGCCTATTGCGGGTTTTGAAAAGGGTTCCTTTTCCCGAGCTTGGCAAATTGCCCGAGCTTGGCAATTTGCCAAGCTCGAATTTTCACAACAGGAAGCCAACAGGTGATGGGCAAGCTGTTCATCGTCACACTCGGCTGATTCAATGACGCCCTCCGAAATTCACTTTACATGGTGCAGACAAGGGCAGCCGCGCCCAGAAGTACTTTACCTTGGAGAACGATGCGATATTTGCACCAGAATGCTGGTGGATGTTCTGCTGGCCACCTACCAACCCGCCTTGGTCCCTACATTACCTGTTTCCCGTTTAAACATAAATGAGCTTCGTCTTGGGGTGATGTTTACGGGTGACATGTAGGGACATACAGTAGGTCTCCCTTTTGCTTGTTTTGGTAGCAAATCTAAAAAATATGGTTGTTTCCTCTACAAGGGAAATCCATCTTTTTTCCCAAAAGGACACCTGCTGCTGATGGTTACGAACTCCATTTCGCACCACCCTAGAAGCCATGGGTAGACCTTAAAACATCATTGTTAGTTTGTATTTACAGAAACTGAAAGGAACCCCCCCCCCCCCCCCGGGCAGGTGGATGGTGAGATCTCGGGCCCCGAACTCCAGGAACGGCTGCAGGCCTGGCGGAAAGAAAGACACCCAGGCAAGATGAGGTGGTTTTAGACCTGTTTTTGCCCTACAAGCAACATGAATAGAGTAGAAACAATGGACAACGAGGCAAAACAATGGTTTGTTTTTGACATGTATTTACCCTACTCAAAGAGCAACCCCCTTTTTTGCTTTGCGGACTAGCTTTTGTAGCGTTGACACCTTTTGGTTTGGAAACAGTGGCACGACGCTTCATGCTTATTTGGAAACGGATCTTTGGACTGAATAGCTCTTTGGTTGACACCTTGGGCGGATTTTTCTGACTTGGACCCACAAAAGGTTAAACATTGTTTGCAGAGGGGTCAACAGTAACAGCAACCAAGTAACACGTTTCTACCTTACTCAGCCAGCCCAGGACATCGTGTGAAGAAGCTCCTTTTGGGCATTGGACCCCCTTGCGCTCATTTGGCTATGGGACCCCTCAAATGTAGTTGGTGGACATGAATCCTAGCCCATTTCAGTTTCAATGGACACCACCAGTGAATTGATCAACTTTTGATTTGGGAAATGGTGGCTCGCCCTTACTCGGACAGTATAAGACCTAGCTGGACCAACAACGTACGGCTGGATCAAATCCTCCCGAATACCACGGGTCTCCTCAAGCCGTCTTGTGGAAGCCTCAAAAAATCATCCGGTGATTTAGGACATCAAGGCAGCCAGGCTGCATTTGTGTCCATTTGAGTTCCAAGACGGGACGCCGGTTGATTTCGCAACCATCCACAGTACGGTCGGGGGGATCAGGACATCAACGCGGACGTCGCCTGGCTGCACAAGGGCTTCCCGCTGCAAACGCTGCGGCGCTGCCCTGCTGAGGCCTTGGTGAAGGACCGACTGGTCCACCTGATTGGAGGGGTGCCAACCTGAAAAAAGGGCGCCTCCATTTGCTTAAGTTGTTTTTCCCTCGTTTTTTGTTTCCCTTGTTGCCCTTAAAAGGAACTCATCACTACTGGAAATATGTTTTTCCCCGGGGCCTGAACCGAATGGAAGGGTACCAACCAAAAACGACACACCCAAATCAAGGTTCTTTGTGGCTTTAAGGAAAAGCCAAGAAGAAGCTCTGCAACCTCTGTTTCTAAAACGCGTAAGTGAGCTTCTTCAGGGCAACAACGGGTCAACTCCTAGCCTCCCAAAGGTCCACTTGGTCGAGAGACCATCCCCAAAAATGGACATCTAGCATAGGTGTCCCTTTTGACTTGTTAGCTTGGCAAGAAATAGATGGGTTCCGCTGGTTTAGATTGGTTTAATGCCCCATTGCCCGGGAAACCCATCCATTTCTTTTCCAAAAGGTCACATATGGTTGCGAGCCCTTGTTTAATTTTTTGAGGTGTGTGTTGAACATCAACTGCAAAACAAAAAGTGCCATTTCTGGAGCGTACCATTTTGAAGGTTGCGTTAGGGAGGCATCAAAGGGAAAACCACCCACCATTTGTCTTCATATTATTCCTGAAGGAAACCGAAGAGAAATGGCCAGGTTTCAATTTGGTTTAAAGGGGAATCGAAAAATCAAACCACCATTTCGGAAAATGGTTTCCTCTTTGGACACTTGCCTTGCTTTTGTGCTTTACCGGTGACTTATTTTTGTTTTGCAGTCCTCAACCCCAGCAGCGGCAGTAATGTGCCCCTCGCTCCGTTTTTGGCTCGGCCTAGCCATCGTTGCGTTGAGGCTTTGATCGCATGTAATGGCATGCCAGTCAGGTGTTTCGTGCATCAATTTGGGACCAGAACCCAATGTGTTAGGCCGGCAAACGGGTCACCCAAACCTTGTTCTTTCAAAGTTGTTCATAAACCTAGCTAAGGGCTCCCCATATTTACCGCTTTGGTGGTTTTAATCATCACCATGTTGTTCGAGTTTCTTTTGGTGTGGTGTTGATACTGTAGATGGACGACATCCTGCGTTGGGATGGATGAAACCCTATTCATACCCTATTCACATATTGCGACCAAATCTAAAATCAGCTTCCAACTGGTGCCTGCCGTCCATTGTTACACAATACGTTGTGCAGATACCCTTCCTCCCCACTTCCAGCGGGCATTTGTGGGGAGGTAATTTCCTGAAATATCCATGGATTTTAGACGGGAACCCCGTTCAGACGTGGGGAGGGATATTCAGGAGGCGTTGCCCCGGCGCGACTGGCAGAGCGTTGGAGTGGACAGACTGTACCTGCAACGCCTGACTCGGCTCGCCGCGACCTACCAGGCGGATGCGGATAAAGGGGCCCGCATGGGCAAAAACCAGCTGGGGCCAGTTGAAGCCATAGGTGTCCTTTTTGGTTGGTTTGCTTAACAATTAGAGGGCCCTGGTTTAGATGGGGTTTGTTCCATTTACCAGGGCCATCTATTTTTCTGAAAGGCCACCTATGGTTGAAACATCACCCTTTTTCAGCCAGCTGCGGAGGATCCCCTTGTAGTTTTGGGATCCTTGAAGGAACCACACTACCCAGTTGGGTCGTTGTGTCGGAGAAAACGGCCTATCCCCGTAGCCCGAGTGGTGAATTCGACGTCGTTTTTGTCCATCAGCAGGTTGCATTTTTCGGCGGGTGGCGGGGGGAGAGTCGGAGAAGGCCCAAAGGCCCCGAAAACAAAGAAGTCGGCATGGCACATGCGAGGCTCTTGGGAGGCCTGAAGCCTTTGATTTTAGGCAATGGGATATCTACGTTGAGGACAGCCCAGCGAACCTGTTTGGGTTCTCAAAATAGTGGACCCCTGCTTGAATTTTCAACGGCAATCCTTAAGGACACCAACCATTCTGACCTTGGGGGGGGATGCAGCGTTCTGTTGATGTTCAGCCTTTTTGGGGCTAGTGGAAAACCCGCACGTTCACAAACCAAGTCAGGGATCACTGGACTTCCCCCGAAGCTGGATTTGTCAATCAATTTGGCTTTTTGGGTAACGGACCTTTGGACTTTTTCGCTTTTTTGGTTGACACTTTGCTCGGGTTCTTCCGAACGGGACCCACTAAAAGTGACACAGGATGGTTTGCAGAGGGGTCAACAGCAACCAATTTTGGGTCTGTCTCAAAATAGGGAAACCTCTTCTCAGTTGTTCAGTGGCACCCTTTTTCCTCCCTTTTTTTCCAGGGTCACTGAACAACTGAGTCTTCATAGATGGTCAGGAAGGGACAACTCTTCGCGAAAACCGCGCCCAGGCCGCAGCCAAGCAGCTTCACTTCGCAGATCGACACCTGCCGGATCTCAGCGTGGTGTGCTACCATGGCCCGGACAGCCTCTGGCTCTATGCCCCTTTGTCGCAGATTTGAACGCTGCGCTTGGGGTTTGTGGTCTGCGTCTCACTTCCGGAGTCTCAGTTGCAGCCGACCCTTTGCATCCCTTTGCCCAAAAAAGAACTTTATCGAAAAACCAATGTGGCCACAGGTGTCCGTTTGATCGGTTTTCGGTAAAACAAGATTGGTTGTCCCGGTTTGGATAGGTTTTTACCAGGGAAATCCATCTGAGTTTCGGCGAGGCACAGATTTACGGCAAAAACTACCCGTGCACGGGTGTGTGGTTTGCGTCTCACTTCCTTTGTCTCAGTTGAAGGCGACCCTTCCAGGGAAGAACCACACATATGATTTGAACCTGCCAGGTATGTCCTCCTTTTTGTTGGGGGGGTGTTTTGGCCCTCTCGTCTAGAAGTCGCACCGCTTTTTTTGAGGGGTTTTTGGTCGCACCTTTCTTTCGAGGCCAACTCGGAGGTGCTGGCCCGGGCCTTCTCCGCCTTTGCCTGGCGGCGCCTCGCCATCAAGCTGATGTTCTTGCGGGACATCCGCGTCGGCAGCGTGTCGGGCAAGGTCGCACAGGCCGGCTATTGGTAAGGGGTCTGAACTTGATTGCTATCGGGTTGGATCTTTAGACTTTAGCTTTTTGGTTGAAATCTTCTTCTTTTTTTCCTCCAGCAAACCCACATGTGTTGTGGGTTCTGAGGGTGGGAAATCCAATGTATCGTCTACAAGCAGCAGGGGTTCAAATCCAAATCCAAACCACCAACCAAGGGTTGGGTTGAAAAAGGCCGCTCTGTTCAGCTCGGCCATCCTCAATTCTGTCCTTCCCAGTGTCGAGGAACTTGTGTCCATTTCAGTGCTTGAAAGTGGAGGATCGAGTTCTCGTTTCAGTACTTTGAAGGGGGGAGGGGTCCCTTTAAACCCCCAGTTAGAGTTCTTGGCATGTTTTTTAGTTTTTTAGTTTCTTGGTTCTGTTCATTTTTACTGGGGGTCTGCAAAAAACAAAGTTTTTTGCTTGCTACCATACCAAGGGTAGAGATGTAATTTTGAGATCGCTTGAATGAGCCCAGCAAATCTGACTGGGTCTGGGTCAACGTCGGAACTCATTGCCATTGCCTTCAAACTTCCAGGCTGCCCGTTGGGTGTTCCATCTTTGTGCCTTTCACTCAGCTTGACTCAGCTTTTTCTTGGGTTAAGTTTGGCTCATCATGACTCCTTCTGTGGGTTTCCATGGGTTTCCCTTTTCTTTTGGTGACTTTGGCCAGTTGAACAACATCACGTCGAGTCAAGTTCCAGGTTAGCCGTTTGTCAGGTCATTTGGGCAGACTAATGGGCAGGGTTGGTCGAAATTAGATGTTTCGGTTCTCTTTGGTGTCCCACGGGTTCTGGATTGGTTTGGGTGCCCCCGGATGCTCGCAGAACCTGGAAAGTCAAAGACTTGCGGTTTACAATCCCTTGAGCCATCAAAACGCGGGTTGAAGTTTTGAGAACAGAAACAGGTATGGACATGGACAGCTTCCGCCCATTCTCAAACACTATGGCTTGATTGTGCCCAGGCTTTGGCCCTCCAAGTGCGGATGGATCAACACAACATTTGTCCAGTGATTAATTGCTTCTATTTGCTCAAGGATATGTTTTATTTCCCCTTGTTGGTTTTAAAGGGAACTTCTCACTACTGGTCGTATTGCTATTTTTCCAGGGGGCTTAAGCAAATGGAAGATTGCTTGAACACCGGCAAGTCTGGGAGCAGTTTTGTTTAGGTCCCTCCCAGGTCGCAGGCACGAACGCCGTTACCAGCCGGTTCTTCCCCTCAACTGCATTTTCATTGGAACACCTGGGCTGTGGGTCAAAAATAGGGTAACCCCAAAATGGGTTGCCGTGGCAAATGGAAACATGGCCTAAAACCTGCGGGCCCCTGTTGGTTTAGTTTTGACCCATACCCACCTACCTTAGTGGCTCTATCCCAGCCATCCCCTTAGCTTTGTGGCGTTTTCGGGTTTAGTGGGGGGGTACCACGTCACCCACAAGTTAAGCTTTAGGGCATTTGAGGACAGCCCAGCTACCAGTCACTTAGTTAATTGTTGATGGGCAAGATCCGTGACACCTGCAGATGCGAGCTCTTGAGCACGACATGGGCTTGATCATGAGGGCCCGCGAAGCTCTTTGCGAGCCAGAAGATGAGGAGGAGGACGGTCGGACGGGGAGGTGGAAGCGAAGGACCCTTCCGAATTTCTTGGCGGTTCCCTTAAGTTGTTAGCTTTTTGGTGTTTAGTGGGGATTTCCATTCAACCCTCTAAAGTTAAACTTTTAGCCAGGGATCTGAGGACAGCCCAGATTTCAGTGCCTTGTGGGCCCTTGGATCCCACCTTGCCATCAAACCGCCCAGGGCTTTCCGGCAGGACATGGACTCGGACTCCGTTGGGTGGCCCTTCGGGGAAGAGAGCCGCAGGGAGATGGAAGACGCGCTGGCGCGGCTGGCGCAGACGGACGGAGACGGGTCGGAGGCCGATGCGCACTGCAACCTGGCGACCATGATCTTGTTCCAGGCCAAAGCCGTGGGTTCCGCGTCGAGGTAGGAGAAACCGCCAGACCACCAAACGGGTTTTTTGCGGCTCCTCCAAAACATGTCTCATGGCCGAAGGGTAGCGGAAATATGAAGCAGAATCGATTAGGACATAGTTTTTGTGTTTGTGTGGGTTGAAAGTTGGAATTTCCGGAAGGGCACCCTGCAGGCTCAGCCATCTCAGAGTGAGCTGAGGAGAGCCCAGCAGTCTCTCCAGAGGAGTTTGCAGCTGGAGCCCAATGCCGGCGATGCCCAGGTGCTGCTCCAACGCACGGTGCGTTTGCTGGCTCTGCCCGGTGCGGTCGAAGGCCTGGATGAAGTCGTGGCAGGGGCTGAGGGCGCTGAAAGCGCCGGCGCTGAGGCTGCAGATGAGGCCGATGGCGCTGAGGCTGCTGAAGCTGCTGAGGGGGCGGAGGCCGCGAGCGTGGACGGTGCTGAAGGTGTGGAGCACGAAAGCGCGGAGGGTGCCACTGACGGCGAGGGCGCCGAGGGCGCCGAGGGCGCTGGGCGCACCGCTGAAGGCGCCCAGGCCGTGGGCTCTGAAGGCGAGGGCGCCCGAGGTTCCGCGCCAGTGCTCACGAGGGAAGGGACCGCGTTCCCGGAGGCTGCGGACGACAGGCGAAGGGGCCGGCAGCTGCAGAGGATTTGGCTGGGCACACGCTATGGGCTGCGGCTGTGCAAGCTGAGGCAGTGGTGGGTTTTTTGTTGGGTTGAACCAACCCATGGCCCCAACAGCCAAGCTTCATGTTGTTCAAGAAAGCTAGAAGCACATTAGGATATGTGCCACAATGGGGGGGACCCCCCAATCCCCCCCCCAAAAGAAAAGCAACAACAACAACGAGCAAGCAGATGGGTTTTCCTTTTGGTTTCCCCTTGAACCAACCTGAAAAGTTCCGGGGGAAGAAAAAAAAAAGCACAGAGCCCCGGCCCTGAGGCACTGCCCTGTGCTGATGAGGTTGGACTCGCCAGAGTTGCCCCATGTGGTGCCGTCTCTCTCGGTGGAGGCTGTGGAAGCGGTGCTTTACATGGCCTCCAGCCTCTCCGAGGAGGTGCATCAAGAAGGTCAGAACCTTTGTGAGGCCGGGAGCGGCTACACTTCCACAGACCATGGAAGCTGTTACAGTGCATGGAAGTATTCCATGTTAGCTAAGTAAACCATTCGAGCCCCCCAAGAGAAGTTCGGCAAATTGCCTTTGTCGCACCTTTTTTTCTCTCTTTTGTTCGGCCACCCAGAAGGCCGGCGGCATTGCTAGGAGTCAGGTCACTCCTGAAGGGGCCGCATTTTGAAAACAAAAGACCCAGCTCGGACCTCCCGTTTTCGCCTGCTCGCCTCAAACCAGGTGCTGTGGCTGTCGCTGCTGTGGGGCCTGCGGCGGCGGCACGTGGCGTTCAAGGCGCTGAAGCTGGCGCTGATAGAGTGCCCCATGCCGGGCTGTCTGGCTCTGGTGAGGGACGCCGACAGCGGACGGAAGGAGTGGCTGGGGGAAGGGGGAAATTTTTATTGTAGTGGACCTAGATGGCCAAGTGGCTTCTTATTTTCAGTCACTGCTGCTGGTTTTTGGGGGAAAGTGCATGAAGAAGAAAAAAGCAGCAACTGGCGATCCATGTGTTTTTTTTTGTTAAATAGGAAGGGGGCGGGGTCAACTACCACAAAGGTGGAGCGTTTCTTCTTCTTCTTCTTTTTGGGGGGGCGCGGGGGGGAGGGGAGTTTGTTTTAGGAGAGGGTAAAGTGCCAACAAAGGTGTTGCGTTTGGACCTCCTTGGCGACTGGAGGTCTTGGGGGCTCATGGGATGTCTGCAGGGAAGCACTTCTGCCAGGTCTCGTCCCATGTTCCCTCGTGTAAGCTTTTGTTCTTCCGGGGGATAGTAGAACACAAGTTGTTGTTCCCTTTGTTTTCTCCTCTTTTTTTTTGCGTGGCCCCAAAGTTGCCCCTATTTGTATTTCGGAAGGGGGGGCTTTTGCCGTGGGAAGTGCCCTTGAGAAACTTGGGCCAGTGGGCAAAGGCTATACATTGTGTCATCGCCATGTGCGTTGAATCAACCTGTTCAATGGGTTTGGTGAACCACCTTACTCCCCCAGCTGGCGTCCACCAAAGGATCCCCACTGCGAAATTGGAAGTTATTGGTTCGAGCGCACGTGCATTTGCTAGTAGCTCGCTAGTAGGTACCCATGAGGTCACTGCAACTACGGAGTAGTTGCTTTGTAGCTTACTCATTTGGGGCGTCCACCAAGTTTGGTGGCTCTCAGCCATGCGCTTCGCCTTTTAGCTTTGTTTCCTTTCAACCCACTAAAAGTTAGTCACTTTTAGCGAGGGGTCTGAGGGCCCAGGTTTGGTGAACCTGACTCCCCACCTTGGCGTCCACTTTAAAGGATCACTTGAAGAGTGGCCGGTTTCGGCATACCACCTTCCATAGAAGGTGGGGGGGTTGTTGTTCTTGGGGGGGAGGTTGAACAACAAGTGGGTGGGGTGGGGAGATGTCAGGACCTTAACTTTTTTCCAATGGGTTTTCCGCATCAAACCACTAAAAGTGAGTGACTTTTAGCAGTGCTTCGCAGATGTCGCAACCGAGTTTGGCTTTTCCCTTTTTACAGTTCCGCCCTGAGGTCGTGGTTTTTGGTCATGCTTGTTACCTGCTTGTTTTGTTGTTTTTCTTTATATTTTTTTGGATTTGGTACCCTTTTCTTTATTGTTTTTTGGATTTGGTACCCCACTTGAAAGCAAACCACCAGTGAGTGACTTTTAGCAGGGCTTCGCAGATGTCGCAACCGAGTTTAGCTTTTCCCTTTTTACAGTTCCGCCCTGAGATCGTGGTTTTTGGTCATGCTTGTCACCTGCTTGTTTTGTTGTTGTTCTTTCTTTTTTTTTTGGATTTGGTACCCCACTTGAAAGCAAACCACAAGTGAGTGACTTTTAGCAGGGCTTCGCAGATGTCGCAACCGAGTTTGGCTTTTCCCTTTTTACAGTTCCGCCCTGAGATCGTGGTTTTTAGTCATGCTTGTTACCTGCTTGTTTTGTTGTTTTTCTGTATTTATTTTTGGATTTGGTACCCACTTGAAAGCAAACCACCAGTGAGTGACTTTCAGCAGGGCTTCGCAGATGTCGCAACCGAGTTTGGCTTTTCCCTTTTTACAGTTCCGCCTGAGATCGTTTTTTTTTTTCATGCTTGTTACCTGCTTGTTTGTTTGTTTTGTTGGGGGGGATCTGGTACCCCACTTGAAAGTAAACCACTAGTGAGTGACTTTTAGCAGGGCTTCGCAGATGTCGCAACCGAGTTTGGCTTTTCCCTTTTTACAGTTCCGCCCTGAGATCGTGGTTTTTGGTCATGCTTGTTACCTGCTTGTTTTGTTGTTTTTCTTTATTTTTTTTGGATTTGGTACCCACTTGAAAGCAAACCACCAGTGAGTGACTTTCAGCAGGGCTTTTCAGATGTCGCAACCGAGTTTGGCTTTTCCCTTTTTACAGTTCCGCCTGAGATCGTTTTTCTTGTTTTTTTTCATGCTTGTTACCTGCTTGTTTGTTTGTTTTGTTGGGGGGGGATCCGGTACCCCACTTGAAAGTAAACCACCAGTGAGTGACTTTCAGCAGGGCTTGGCAGATGTCGCCGACTCGGAAAAAGATCCGGCGGGTTCTTTCGGACAGGAGCTGGAGGCGGTGCTCCTGGAGGCCTTGGCCTCCTTCCGCGCCCTGGAGCTCTTCGGGCGCTTCGACTACGGCGCCGAGCTTCAGGGCAAGAAGCCCGCAGGGTGGTTCTCACACGAGGCGCGCGGGCCGGCGGGCCTGGAAAGGGGGAAGGGGGGGTTCTGAGAGCTTCCCATTGGAGGTTTTTCAGTTTTTGTTTTTTCCTTTCTCTTTTTTCTCAGGGTGTCAGGGGGATGGGCGTGAACTACATGTTGGGTAGGCGGGGGGGGGGGGGATGGGCTAAAATTCAAGCACCAGGCGACTGCCGGTTTTATCGGTCCGTGTGTCCATCTACCAGGCTTCCCCAAAGAGGTACTTTTTTTTGACCCGCAGCCATGTCAGAGCGATGGCTGTGAACTACATGTTGTTGTTGTTTTGTTTCTCCGGTCCTGTTCATTTAAGTAGGGGGCTGCAACAATGAAAGAAGCTGTGCAACCCAGCCAACACTGGGGGTTTAATATCTTTACTTGGCAGTTCCCAGCCGTTTTTGTTCAGGAAGATCCTTTGGCCGGGGCCAGCTTACAGCTTACCTACAAACATGAAACTAAAAACACTTTGCAACCATATCATGGTTGTCGTTGGGAAACATTTATTTTTTTGCCAGGAATCGGACCGCAGGTTTTAGTCCATGGTTCCATTTGCCCGGGATCTGTTTTGGGTACCGTTTTTTGACACACACACACACTTTGCAACCATACTGTGGATGGCCGAAATCCTGCAGCACCTGAGAATCCCTGGAATGATGATTGCCCTGCAAATGCCAACAAACAATGGTTTCAACCATGGTTTCACAGTGGTGCGAAATGGATTTCGCAACTATCCGCAGTATTCGTCGCTATTCGCCCCATTGGGATTGGGGGGCTTTTATTGGGGTACTTTTGTTTTGACACAAAGACACACACACATACCCTTTGGTGCATTTTGCTTGGCTGTTAGGACTTTATAACTTGTTGCCAACTAATGGGTTTTCCACTAAACCACTAAAAGTTAAACTTTTAGCAGGGGAGCAGAAAGCAACCGAGTGTTACCAAGGCTGGTGATGTGCATTTTTGGTGTCAGGACCAGTTGGAAGCCCTGGACCGGCGAAGTCTGATGCTGGAGATGCTGCTGGGCACCCCGCCCAGGGCTTACCACCCATCCTCCGAGGAGACGACCTTTACGCGGCAAGCCCAGCCATCCGATTGCGTAGCCTTTCAGCTTTTTAGCTTCTTCTTTCTTTTTTTTGCGTTGAGTGGTTGGATGTCCATATTTAACCCACTAAAAGTTAAACTTTTAGCAGGGCAGCCCAGGGATCATTTGAATAGGAACCTGATCTTCCATTTGCTTAAGAACATGTTTGTGGTTTCAAAAAACTCTTGCTGGTCTTAAAAGGACTTCATCACGACTGGAAATACTTTTTAGTGTTTTTTTTCCTGGGGCCTTAACCAAATGGAAGTTAAAAACCAGGATTGTGTTGGATCACTCGGGGTTTATCCAACCACTTCTGTGATACTTTTCTGAATTCCCTCTTTTATATGGGGGGTTAGTCTTTGGGAAGCCCTTTTTGTTGTATCACGGAAGTGGTCGTTTCCCACAGCCCTGTTTAAAATCGGCACAAGAACGATGACAGGGAGGATTCTACAAAGGGAGATGGGATTTGTGTTTGACCCGTTTTCCGGGAGCCTCCAAAAGTGGCTTTCTCGTTTCGAAGGCATTCCTTTGAAGGGAAAATCATTTCATGTGACCCTGGGAGAGGGCATCAGGCGAGTAGATGGGGATGACAGGGTGGGTTCCAACATTTGTTTGAACCATGGCCGCTGGCTGAGTTCCGTTTCAGACATTAGCCACTTGGAAGAGGACCATAGAGGCGAAATGAAGACAGTTTGGACTTGCTTGGGATCCAGGCAGTGCATATGGAGGCCATATAGCACCTTGTTTGAGCTTTAAGGCTGCGACAAATGAGCCCTTCCCTCCATATGGGGCGTCTTTTTAAAACATCAGGCCCTGCTCCGTCCCCCCCCCTCCCAAAAAAAACAGAGGAAAGAAAGAAAGAAAGTGGTTTTCCTCTTGGTTTCCTTCTAAAGCCACAACACTGCAGAAAGCAACGCACTTGCTACGTTAATCCAAGGTTCGGGACGTGATTCTAACACACCGGTTGCCCCCGCCCCCCCAATCTGAAGCCGAATAAGTGCACTTAGTTTGGTGACCCTTACTTGGTTGGTTTGGATTGGTTTGGATTTGGATTTGAACGGGCCCCTGGTTCTTGTAGAGGGTGAATGGGAAGCCACACCCAACCACCAAGCCCGATTTGGCTCCAAACATCTCCAAACCAATTGAACGGAAGGTTTCTAGGCTACCATTTGACAGCCCTTAGAACTTGCCGGTGGGTCGTAAGGCCGTCACTGCTCGTTTTGGTTTAGGGCCACTACGGAGGCCACCGGTGACCCGCCTACCTAAAGAGGGTGACAGAAGTTTCATGCGTCAAAAAAGTTCAGGTGACGAGAGTCAGAATTCACCAAATGCCATGAAGCGGGAAAATGGCTGGGCCCATTTCCCGACTACGAATTCTCGGCTCAAGTGGGCGAACCATGAATTCACGTGGGAATCAGCTGGGAAATCTGAGGGCCCCCGATTTTCAGGTTGGACACGCTGGGTCCCGCTGGTTTCATTTGGTTCAACTCTTGTTTCAGTGCCGAACTCCATTGTCCACTTTCATACAGCTTGGAAGAAATGCACACAAAATGGCCCAAAGCCGACTCGGTGTGCATTTTTTTCAGGGTTTAAGTTTTCGTCGCCAAGTCCGAAAGGCCGCTGTTATGGTCGCCAGGAGAAGCCGGGGATGCTGAGCCAGGCCCCGAGTCACACCTTGTTCCGCAACGGCGCCATGCGGACCCAGCGGCTTAGCCTGGCCAAAGGCCGCGCGTAGGAAGAGCTTCGTTCCGCCCAAGATGGGCGGAACCGGTGCGTTGCAAAAAAGCCAGGCGCAAGCGGTCAAAAGAAGGGTGGCTCATTTTGGCCGTGAGGGTTCAGGTTTTTGGGTGGTTTCAGGGGAACGCTTTGTATGTATGTATATTGAGATTTGGGGGGCGGGGGCTTTGTTTTGAGGGTATCCTTTTGGGGTTGGTTCCATTGCTGAACCAGCAAGATATGGGTGTTTCTCCAATTGGTGATCCGCTTGTTGGTGTTTAAAGGGAAACCTACGGGAAACCAGCATAATCCCAAAAACTCCCTGCTTGCCTGCTGGCCAAGCAGGCGGCAATGGGCGGAAAAAAAAAGGCAACCGAATCAGGAAACCAAAAGGCAAACCCACAATTTTGGAATGTCTGTGGTGTGAAAGTGAAGCCCAACGGAAACCAATAGGACATGCAACAAGGAAACACCCACTGCTTGGGTTGCTGAGAGACGAACCGGACAGCCAACACGCGTGTTTTGTTTCTTTTTCGGGGACCGTTCAACCTCAGCTTTCCACTACTTGGTGGCTTTGGTTTGACCAAACCCCCCCATTTGGTTTCAGGGGCACTTCCCAGGTGGAAAAGTACCGGGGTTCAAATCCCAATCGGGTGGGGGGTTCTTCGCTGAAAACCGCTCCACTGCGGCCGCGCGCCAATGGCGTTGGTTCGACCCAACTCAGTACTGGGTGGCCGCGGGTTGGCGCCAGGAAGGTACCCAGAAGATCAGTTTCCTCTTGAAGGAACCTTCTGTGAGGTGCTACGTTAGAAGGGAAGGTAAGTGAAAACCGCTCAACGGCCGCGCGCCAACTGCCGCGCGCAGCGGTGTGCCAGGAACACCATCTCCAAGTTGAACCTGGTGGACCTGGCGGGCTCCGAGCGCAACGATTCGGAGGTGCGGAAGCAGCTCAAGGCAGGCGCAACCCGCGAGCGGGCGGCGCGAGCGGCGCGAGCGAGCCGCGGTTTCCGCGGGTTTTTGTGGTCGTCCCGTTTGGGGCACGGAGAGATCCGCGAGACAAGCAAGCAGCTATAGATGGAAATGCGGAAGAATCCGCTTTTTTTTTAAAGTTCTTGACATGGCTGTTTTTGAGACCTGGTTCTGATTATGACTCATGTGGCTCTGGCTTTAACACCCGGCAGGGTGTTTAGGTGGTGCAGAAAGGGGTTCCGAGCCATTTCTCCTTTGAAACTGCCAAAGTGGCGATCCTTTCATGGTTGTTGTTGGGAAACATTTTTACATGTTTGCTTATTGTGGCTTAGTCGTTGAAATCCCCACTTAGCTGCTAAAATTTAATTTTTTGCTCCCCAAACCCAACGTCAACCAAGCTTTCACCGGAACCCACCTGTAAGTTGCAGCTGTTGAGCTGGACATCTAAGGAGCCCCGTAACCGAACTCTGCTTTTTTGTTTTTCCTTTTTAAGGGCTTCCGCTTGGGAAACCAGTTAGAATACCAAAAGGGAATGGCAATACAAAGCTGAGCCATTTCTAGAATACGCCCAAATGCAGGGGGCCAGGTTTTTTTTTGGGTTGCCAAGCAATGTACATCAGGACAAGTAGATGGCGCAGTTGTCATTTGTTGGGCAAGTGGAGGATGATGTAAACAAACTGAAGGATGGTGCCGTCCACTTGCAACCCAGATGTAGCCCACGATGAGGGTGTGGAAATCTGAATGCCGCGAGTCAGATCGATAACTGGCTGGGGACGGACATATGAGGGGCCATCTATTTGAGCAAATGGGAGGTGTCCATGCATCCAAATAATTTCGGGGTGACTGCGGATCAACAAAAACGCCGCTTTTCGTGAGATTTAGCGTTCGCAACCCGAGTTTGGATCCAGTGCACGCTGCTTAAGCCTCAGGAAGGCGCGAACATCAACAAGTCTTTGAGTGACGCCTGGCTGCAATTGGATCACAAGTGGGCGGGTTTGTGTTACGCCAAGTTGAAAGTAGATTGAGCAATTTCTTTGATGTGTGCAAGGTAAGTAAAGGGGAGGATGGTTGCACGCTTGTTGCAGGAATTGGAGGCGCTTGGCTAAAGCCGGATCAGATCTCTGTCTGAGCACCCAAGCAAATGGGATGACGAAACCAAAGATTTGGGAATTGTGCCACCTACACTCTCTCACCAAAATGTAAAGGCTCCCATGTGCTTAAGAATATCTTTCCTTTGTTTGGTTCAAAGACAATTCATCACTATTGGATTGTTTTTTCTTGCCAGCGGACTTAAGCAAATGGAGGAAGGTGAATCCAGCTTTGCCGTGCATCGCCAATGTGCGGGTGGGATGGACCGGAGAGAGAGAGAGCGAGAGAGAGAGAGAGAGAAAACAAATAAGAGAGAGAGAGAGAGAGAGACGAGTTGCAATGGCACTCAGCTGGGCCATCCCCGGCCATGCGCAAACCAAAGCATGGGGGATTTACAACTGAAGGCCCCCCCTTGCGCCCAAATAAGGGTGAAAGAAAGTGTGTTTTTTTGGTTCATGTCGACCTCAACATTACCTAGCTCCCCCAGTAGTGCCCTTTTACCGTTTCTTTTTTGGGGTTTTGGGCTCCCCTGCTAACATAGACGTCTTCCCAAAAAAGTTGCCAACTTGTTCTACCCTCTCAAATCTGGAGGACCTGGACACGGCACCCTTAGCGAGGCTCGCTGAGTCGTCGGCCGCCCGAGGCCTTGGGCAATGTGATCAACGCCTTGAGCTCCGCGTCCTCCTCGAGGCGGGCGGGCGCGCGCTCGCTTCAGACTCCGATTTGTTTCTCATGGGGCATGGTGTATCTGTGGGTAAGCGAAAATCTGGAACAAAGTCAGGAAGTAGATCTAAGCGCACCCCTTTTGGTGGTTGCCAGAAAAAGCTGGGTCTCAGACCAAGGCTTGCCTCCAACCTAGGCCACAAGCCACAGATCAGTTGCGTGATTTTAGGTGGTTCTCGCTGCGGGCGTTGATTCATTGGAGGGCATTCCTTTAAATGCAGCCCAAGTTCATCTGAAGCTGACATAAAAACAGTTGGGCACTGACCACAGCTTTGCTCACAGACTTACCATGCAAGCAGAAGTGTGTTTTGGGACCTGAGGAAAGGATAAGCTGATAAGCTACTTTGGCCAAGCCTTCCCCATGGGAAACCCAATGGCGACAATCCCATGTTTGAAATGTTGGTAGCTGGTCTGCTTTGAGTACCGGGGGAGGGCAAGTCATGACCATCTCGAAAAGTGAAAGAAGTGAGGGTTTTTTAGGAAGGACATCCTAAAATTGTGGTTTTCCTTTTGGTTTTCCTTTAACATTGGCGAAAAAGGGTAAGCCCCCACAAAATACACGCCCATTTGCTGTTTGTTCACCTGGATCCTCAAACTACACATAAAAGAGGGACATCACCCCAAAAGACATGAGGCATTTTCTTGGGCAGTTTGAGGGTCCAGGCAGGCACATACTGTGGATGGACGAAATCCATTTCGCGCCAAACCATGGCTGAAACCGCAACGTTTGTTGGTATTTACTGTTGGGGAATCCGGTAGTGCAAAATGGACTTCGCAACTATCCACACAGTTTGGTTTTCTTCATTTTTAGGCTGCAAAAATCGGTCGATTCCCAGTTGCCCAGTGGTGCCCTTGTTACTTTTTTGGGGAAAGGCCCCCCTTTAAAGTCAACTAACCAAAAAGGGATGGCCTTTTCTTCCCACACCCACTGGGCATCTGAGATTTGTGTCTTGTGCAACCATGCCAAGGGTTGTGAAGGGAGCGCCATTGTTTAAAATGATTTTGTTTCGTTTTTTTCAAAAAAAAAACAAACAAACAAAAACCAAATTAAATCTCGACCCGTTTTGTGCAGTGACTTCACCGCAAGTTCCTCTCTCGGATTCCTGCGCCAAAGCCAGGCGCAGGGCCTTCGTGCCCTACCGGGACTCGAAGCTCACACGGGTGCTGCAGGACTTTGGGACGCGCGCGGTGCCCGTGGTTGAAGACTTAGACACAGCTTCCATTTGCTTGTTTATTTTTGTGTGTTTCCTGGTTGGTTTTAAAGGGAATCTGTGACTACTGGACTTTTTTTTCAGGTGGCTTGAGTAAATGGAAGACAGGCCTGGGGTGGCGGTTTCTCCCAAGAAACCGCCATCCATCCCGATTTGGTGCCCTTTAAGGGGAGAAGCCAAAACGGTTCATCGCCAGAGCCCGGAAGCTCATTCTCCTTCTCGCTCCCTGAGTTCACGGACGTTCGTCGATCTTTTTGGGTTTGGCCGCCAGCTACCTGGTAACGAACAAGTTGGGGAGCATAGGCGTCCGTTTTAGGTTAGCTTGATTAGAAATAGACGGCGCTGGTTTAGATGGTTTTTTTCCACATACCAGCTAGGGCCATCTATTTTCCAAAAAGGGTACCTATGCTCCTAATCCTTTTCGATGGATCCCAGACATACGGAAGAGCCAAGCACGAAGCCATTCTCAGGGGGGTTGGATATAGGCTACCAAAGCTTCTTGCCAGGGAGGCAAACAGGGCCCGTTCTTTTGCAGGGGTTTGAGAGCCCCGTTGAGGGATTTTCGCGGGGACTGGAGGCATTTGCCCTAGCTAGGGGCTTCCACTTGCTGTCGCCTTTGGTTTTTAGTGGATATGGCTGTGTCTCAAAATAGTGTAACAAAATGGTTGGTTTCCCGTTTGGTTTTCCTTGATCCCCCAAAAAAGAAAAGAACAGAAAAACTGACAAGCTAACGCACAAGCAAACAAACAAACAAGCACGCAATCAATCAAAAAACAAACAAACAAACAAACAAACAAGCAAAGAACCCAATTCCGCACCCGCTTGTCAGGAGAGCTTGGGCGGCAATGCCTTCTGCACCATGATTGCGACCACCTGCCGGGGTCTACAGTGCGGGGCAAATCCCGTGAGGCCGTGGTTTGGCTTTGGGGAAGCCAAGGGTTTGTATTGTGGCTATTTGGTAACGGATAGGTCTCCCAGTAATTCTATCCTCTCTACTGGAGGACCCAGGATCTTTGGACTTGAACTGTTAGGCTCAGATGTTCCGAATTGGACCCACAAAAAGTGAGAAACGTTTTGTAGAGGGGTCAACTGCAACCTAATTTGGGTCTGTCTCAAAATAGGGAACCTGTTTTTAGATGGTTAGGAAGGGACACTGAAAGGAAATCGTCCACCCGTTGGGTGCCTTCATTTTGAGAAGTATCCGTGTTCTCTTGTTCGCAGCCATCCGGCTTCTCATAAGGTTTCTAGCTTGTTATGACCAACTAAATGTTGAGCTTTTAGCAGGGGATTTGGGGACCCCCGTTGGGGTTGGGTTCCTATTTTTAGAGACCCCACAAGGTTAGCCCGATTTTTCTGGGCCCTTCGGCCAAGGTTTGGATTGCTTCAAAGGGAGAGGAACCAACCCAGATGGAAGCTAGCCCCTCTAAACAACAAACACTGTCACCCCAGGGTGTAAATTGAAACCAAGGGGTTTTCCACTAAACCCACAAAACGTTTAAAACAACTTCTTGCAGACAGGTCAACAGCAACCTCTCGCTTCTTGCTCAGCGGTTCCTTCCGAACGCCAACTTGGCCGCTGTGCTGAGGCCCATCGGAGGGGAACTCGGAGGAGACCTGGCACACCCTGCAGTACGCCAAGCGGGCCTGGGGCTCAAGTTCGGAAGTTCTGGCTCTAAGCCACTTGCAAGCCTCCCCTTCAGTGAGGTTCACCTTGTTCGGGGGTTGTAACCCAAGTGGCTAACACATGGTTGTCGTTGGGAAACATGTTTTTGTTTTTGTTTTGAACATTTTGCTTCTTTGTGGTTTAGTGGTGGAAATCCAACCACTTAACTGCTAAAATTAGAGATTTGCTGCTCCCCTTCCAACGTCAAGCAAGCCAAAGTGTCACGCTGCAGCTTGAAATATGGCTGCGGGTCAAAACCAATGCGTCAAAACCAATGCCACCATCGGCACCATTTTGGGGCTTTCGGTGACTTCACCACCCATGTTAGAACCTATGTTAGTGGTTGGATCGGGTGTTCACTGGAAGCGAACCGATTTGGATTTTGAAAAGCCCATGGCATGTGTTTCACGTTTTTTTTTTTGGACTTTGGGGACCAGATCACAACCTTTGGGGCGCGACGTGGTTGGGCAGAGGTGGCTTTGGATTCGCTTAACTCCCTGGGTTTCTGTTAGTCGCTTTTGGGGTTTGGACCGTAGGGGCACAGAATTGGGATTGGGATTTGTTTGGGCACTCAGGTTTTAGTGGCAAACTAAAGGTTGGGGAGATTTGTTTGGGCACTCAGGCGAGAAACAGGAACACCCAAGAGGGGGGCACCTTAATCACAAACAGGAAAGGCAGTTTTCGGCTGCAGAAGGCTGTCAGGAGCATCCGCAAGACTGCGATGGCGCCGGCCAAAGTGACCCAAACTTTGAGCGAAGCATACCCAAGGAGTCTTAGCTATGTTGCTGGGTGGCCCCATTCCCCATTTGGCTGTGGTTGTCAAAACCGTTTTGGGATCCCATTTTTGGGACAGGTGAATTCACCACCCATTTTGGGACCTATTTTAGTGGAACGATTGAATCGGATGTTCACTTGGGGCTAACCGATTTGGATTTTGCCCCAGTCGGCCATTTCTCATTTCGTGACAAGATGCGCGTCGGACCTCAAGAGGGTCCAGCCACACGCGGATGACCTGTCGGTTGACTGGGGTTGATCAACGACCCAAACCCCGCACGCGCGGCAGATGAAGGGCTCAGCTTTGATTTGGTGACTGAGAGGAAGCTCCTTTTGGGAGTTGATCCCAAATGGGGTAGGTCAATTCGCCAAGCTAGGCTTCACTGTTCTTGGCGTGTTTTTTAGTTTTTTAGTTTTTTGGTTCTGTTCATTTTTACTGGGGGTCTGCAAAGCACAAAGTTTTTTTGCTACCATACCAAGAGTAGACATGTAGGCTGTTGGTAGGTTTTTCTGGCTCTACACTTGCAAACCTTTTCTCGGAACCTCGGCACCCACCCACGCAGGCGAAGACCATCCGCGTGGCAGCGACCCGAAACGAAGAGACCAAGCAGCGGCAACAGATGGAGAAGGAGGCCGTTTTCAGATCCCCCCCCATTTCTGTGGCGAGGGGGGGGGTTCTCAAGATTCTCAGTTGCTGTTGAATTGTGGAAATTGTGGAGGTTTCATATTTTGCCGGCAAAGGCCTGGAATGCACCAAGCCAGCCTTTTTGTAGTTTGTAACGTGATGTATTTATCAACCATGTAAAACCCCAATGCATGAATGTCTCACTTACGCAGTCTCATCATTACGACTGCGTATGGCTCAAGGAAAAAGCGCGCTGAGTACAGGGTTCATTTGTGACCCTTCCCGGTTGTTTAACCTGTTCTATAGGTTATCAGCCGTAAGCGGCTCTTTGTACAGAGTTGTACGCCATGGATGGCGACCCTGGACTACCCCATACCGAGGTGCGTCCCACACCTGATGAGCCCGCAGGCGATGAAGACGCCTCGCAATATGAACCGACTAGTCGAGCAAACTCCCAAGTGGCCAGGGAGCTCATCAGGAAGGGACAGGCACTGAGCAGTCAGGGCCCCGAATCACTTCGATCTCGGAGTGACCGTGGGAGGACTGGGCGGTCTGGTGCTCGATCTCCTTCACCTGTTGGATCAGATCGGCATCGGCATGGTGACATCGTCATGTACGACCCCCAGACCGATCTCGCAAGGGGAAACCCTATGCCACAGTCCATGAATCAGTTCAACCAACATGTTGCAAACGTCCACCTCGATCCTTCGATGACGATCAACCAGGACGTGACGAACTATCAGCAGATCAACGCTACCCAGAACAATGCCCAATTCAACCAGTTCGTGAATCAGGACACCGGTCCCATGGTCGCCCAGATGGCGGAGGCAAGGCATGGTGAGATTATTGCCGGACTTCAAAGCCAATCGGAGGCCATGAGACGCGAGATTCAAATGAATGCGGAGCAGCGTGTGAACACCATGAAATCGGAAAGAGAAGCCGAGATGAAGTACCAAAACGCCATGAACACGATCAGCGAGCAGGAGAAGCAGATCAGGGAGCTAAGGGCTATGGTCGAGCAGATGATGCAAAATCAGCAGCAACCGCCTGCTCAACCTGCTCCAGCCCCTGCGCCTCCCGTTCAGCAGGCACCAGCTACCCCCTTGGCTATGTTCCTTTGGCTGCATCTCCACCCGGACTTTCGAATGCTTCCTCGCACAGTTGGACGAAGGTCGGGAGCGACCCCTACGGCAAAGACGGATCCGTTCCCGCCGGGGCCGTGGACGATGCTGCTACCGGAGACGGTTGGCCTTGCGATGATGGTGATGGTGGAAATGACAAGGACAAGAAAAAGAAGAAGAAGAAGAAAAAGAAGAAGGACCGTAGCCGACGCCGGCGACGAGATCCATCATCTTCTCCCTCGTCATCTTCGTCATCAACTTCTACTGCATCGGATGAATCCTTTCGACGAAAGCTACTGAAGCACTTAGGTAATTCGAGCGATCCGACAGCGGAACGCGTTCGTGTAAAGGAGGGTGACAGAATTCAGATTCCCCGATTCCCGAAGCCCGAACAGTACCGTAATTGGAGGATCAAAGTTAGGGATGCTGTTGTTGCTACTTCCGACCAACCCGAAAAGGCATTTGAGTGGATTGAGGCAACTTGGATCCCAGGTCAAACTGTTGAAGTCCTTCGTGATTCAGGAATGTTTGTCCATCTTGATGCAAAGCTGGCATCGGCGTTGACGAATATCTTGGAGGGCGACCTCGCGCGGCAAGTCGACATTTTCAAAGAACAAGAAGCAAAGGAGAAACGCTACGCGAGGGGGCGCCAAATTCTTTTGATGGTTCACAAGCACTTCAGCACGAACATCAAACATGGTGCAATTTACGACTTTGAGGACTTGCTCTCTGTCCAGCTCATCAACGAGGACCTCAAGAACTTCATGACAAGATGGGACACGGTCATCGCTGGAATGGGCAATGAGCAGAATGAGAAGACCCTTGAAGCGCTGTTCCACCGCCAGATTCGAAAGTTTCGGCCTCTCAGTCATGATCTCAATGAGTATGAGCGGGCTGAGGAAGGGACGGAAAAGCACTCCTATAAATTCCTGATTGACGCATCGAGGAATTATTTGGAGCGTAAGAGGCTTGTTCACATGCGGGATGCTATGTCAAGCAACACAACTGGACGTGGCAGGACTCCATCGAACAACCCTGCAGTTCCTGGAATCCCCAAGGGTGTATGTGTGAAATTTCAAACTGGCCAGTGCACCTATGGTTCAGACTGCCGATTCGAACATGTTAAGGCACCGAAAGGTAAGGGGAAAGGCAAGAAGGGCGGATCTAGATCCCAGACGCCAAGGAAGTATCGTTCGCAGAGTCCTCCTGGTTCGAAGCCCCAGGTGTGCAAGTTCTTCAAAGCGAACAGATGTGAGAGAGGGAAAGATTGCCCATGGCAGCACCCCGCAACTTCCAAGGCAGCTCCAGCCCCAAAGGCCGAGAAGACCACTAGTGGAGACACCCCCAAGACATCGCCGAGAGAGAAAAAGAAGAAGAAGAAGGGAAGCAAGCCTTCGAAAGACTCGAAGGGTTCTCAGTCCCTCAAGTCTCCGCGATCGTCAAAAGGCAGCAATGCTGCGGGGTGCCTCCTCCAGGCGATGGTGTGCGCCGCGACCCTCGACTCGGTCGCCTCGCATCCTTGCCTGCCTAGTGTGACTCACGATGTTTTCCAGAGTGTGCCATGTATCAAGAAGTGCGTGCAATTCTCTGATTACCCATCTATTTCGAACTATGAGGCTGACGGCGAGCTTTGGCCCTACACTGCCTCGTCGAGAAGGTTTGCACACGAGTTTCCTGTTGATTATGTTCTGAAGTTCGATGAGAGAGCTGTCTCTGACGCAACTCTTATCGGCACCATGCATGAAGCTATGATGAAGGATTTGCTCAAAGGCACGAAGACTCCTTGCAAATTTCAATGCGACTCTGATTTCGGCTGTGATTCCTGCATCCCCGCAGGCCTAACGGCCGAGCCAGAGAAGCCCGAGACCTCCCCCAAAAAGGGGAAAGCTGCTGTTGCTCGTATGACAATGGATTCTTCTCACATTCCGTGGATCGCGGATACAGGAGCTTCCCAGGATTTGCTGTCGGGAACCGATGCGGAGGTGGGGTGTATTTACGAATCGTCTCAACCTCTGAAATTTTCCACAGCCAATGGGAATATTATCGGTACCAAGCAGGCCAGGGTCAAGATCCAACAGACCGATAGTGTTGTTCGGCCATATGTTCTTGACAAGGCTCCATCCGTGTTATCCGTGGGTATGAGATGCCTCAGGGACGGATATGATTTCGTTTGGAGAGCCCACAGCAGACCTTATTTCCGACTTCCGGATGGTACACGTATCAAGCTCGAGGTCAAAGACAATGTTCCATTCATTCCCCCAGCAACTCAGAATGCTGTTCCAGCTTTGTCACAGAGCATTCCAAAGGTTACATCATTACCATCAGCTCCCATTGAAATTGAGGATGAAGTTCTAGTCATTGACGAGGAACCAGAAGCTGTTGAAGAGGTGCTTGTGACCAATGAGGATGATGGGGATGAATTGGGGAACGATGATTTCTTGCTTGAGGACACCATTAGCCAACCGGAAGGTGAGGTCATTGAAGAGTGCCATGACATTCCCTCCGAAGATGCGTGTAAGGTCATCGCTTCCGATTTCGTGTCTAAGCCTATTTTGAAGGACGCCCCTCGCGAACGCGGTGAAGCAGCTTTGCGTGATGAGGCGACCTCACTCCAGCACTTGATGTGTCACACTCCCAAGAACCCCTTTTGCGAGACTTGTAACAGGGCGAAGATGTACAAATATCCATCAAAACAAAAGGGAGGTTCCACTCAAGTCGAGGCCAAGAAGTTTGGTGATCACCTTACGGCGGACCATCTTATCACATCAGATGATCGTGAAATCGGCATTGATCAATCTAGAGTTGCACTTGTGGTTCGAGATGTTGCCACTGATTTCCGTTATGTTTACCCAGCAGCACGGAAAACCTCTCATCAATGTGTGATGGCATTCAAGCACTTTGTCCGCACCGGGGAAACCGTGAACGTGTTTTACAGTGATCGGGCTCCTGAACTTGTGAAAGCGGCGGATCAATTGGAATGGAAGCATGTTCAAAGTACAAACTACATTTCCAAAACTAATGCTATTGCTGAGAGGAACGTCAGGGCGATTATCGAGGGCACGAGGACCAACCTGGAACAAGCTGGTTTGCATCATTCGTATTGGCCACATGCGGCCAAACACTATTGCATGGCGCATAACATCACGGACCACCCAGATTATCATTCACCATGGAAGGTACGTTTTGGAGAGGATTTTCCCGGACCATAGTTGCCCTTTGGTTGTCAAGTCAACTTTTGGACTGGCCCGAGGAATCGACCCAACAAGCCTTTGAAGTTTGAACCTACTTCCAGGGCTGGAATATTTCTGGGGTATCCCATCCATCCTGACTTTCTTTGGCGTCACGAATTTCTCGTTG
This sequence comes from Effrenium voratum, assembly GCA_963377175.1. Lineage (NCBI taxonomy): Eukaryota > Dinophyceae > Suessiales > Symbiodiniaceae > Effrenium > Effrenium voratum. The sequence goes on along the minus strand of CAUJNA010002657.1, from coordinate 323,419 downwards.
TTCCTTTGCGAGATTTGATGGAGAAGGACTATGATCAACCTATTGCTCCTTTGAGAGTAAGTCAGATCAAATGTCCGGATGGTGAATTCTCTTTTCCAATGGTCGAACGGCACTTGTTGCACATGAATGGCGTAATTTGTTCCCAAAGATGGAGGTGCTCATTACGATGCGGGGGGTGTGAAAGCCCGAAGGTATTCAGGATCGAGCAAGCCCGACAGTATTCCACCTTTTCTTTGGAAAACAATGTCAACAAAGCAAAGGAGACTTGCCATTATTAAGGATGAGCGAGAGAAGGCTCGCAAGGCTTTCCCCGATGAGCCCGTCTCCGAGGACCCGGAAGCTTCTTCTTCCAAAGCTAGGCCGGCGACCACTGCAGGATTGGAAGATGAATTTTCAAGCATTCCTCTTATGCCTGTTGCACCTTGCGTTGGGAACCGCTCTAAAGAGGAGACCGTTGAGGACGTGCTGGATGTTGTAGTTTTGCCTCCACTTTCTGCGCATCCCGAAATTGGTCAACATCGTTGCAAAGTTCTTCAAGCTCACCTTCACCCCGTTATTCATGCTATGGTTGCTAGACCGGTGGGGCGGAAGGAGATTGAAAGCAATGCTGATGCTCAAAAGTCTATTGACGTGGAGTGGCACAACCTTGAGAGCAAGGGCGCATGGGATTACAACACTGTGCGTGAGTGGTCGCAGGTGGTCAAAGAAGCTAAGGGGAGAAGTGAAAAGGTCCATGTTGGCAAAATCTTTGAAATCTGTGTTGAGAAAGGGAGTGAACTTCAAAAGGGAAACCCTCTTCGCAAGTTTAAGGGAAGGACTGTGTTTCAGGGGAACAACGTAAAAGACGAAAATGCTGAGCAAGCTTTATTCGCTGAACTTGGATCGGCCCCTTCCACCATGGAAGCTGCCAAAGCCATCGATGCTTATGGAGCTATGCCTGGTAACTGCACCCAACAATCCGATGGGCGACAGGCATATACGCAGGCATTATACAAGGGAATCAAGACATGGGTACGCCTCCCAAAGTATCGCTGGCCGAAAGGTTGGGCCTCAAAGTATAGCGATCCAGTGGTGCAGCTCATTCTTGCTCTTTACGGCCACCCGGATTCGGGGGGTCTATGGGAGAAGCACTGTGAAGATATTCTCTTGTCCCTTGGTTTCCGTCTTGTTTACCCTGGAGCCTGGCCTTCAGTTTTCTGGCATCCGAAACTTCGACTCCTGCTCGCAGTGTACGTCGACGACTTCAAGATGTCGGGACCGGTTCAGAATGTTGCAAAAGGTTGGGAACTCATTTCTTCCAAGATTGACATGGACCCACCTTCGGCTGTTGGTAGGTACCTCGGATGTGAACATGTTGTCACGGAGAAGGTTCAACTTTCGCCTGAACATCATCCTTTCGCTCATGTTTTCAATCATGACCTGGAGGATCCATCCGACAAGAATGCAGCCGCAGCTCGCCGAACTCAGGATTACTGGGAACACTATCCAGAACATGGCGTGGTTGTTTGTCAACACGAGCAGCCAAGGCGCAAATTTCGCCGCACGCCTAACGGTGTTGCCAAAGAAATTGGGTTGGGCGGGACGCGGTACACAGAGTGCAATCCATGTTTTGATAAAGATGGTGCTGCTCAGCAGTATTGGCATTTCGATGAAGACGATGATCAGATTCAGACTGTTCCTTTTCTTTGGGTTGGGACCACGTATGTCTTTCATGAAAAAGTTGGAAATGCCCGCCTAGCGGCTGCGGCCGTGAAAAAGCTCAGGGACAAGACGTCCGCCAAGAAAGCCAATCGAGCCAAAGGTTTTTCGTATATCGATGAACTGTTTCAGCACCAACCTTGCATGGACAAGCCCGTCACGCTGGTTACCTATGACATGACCGGATTCCTTAAACAATGCCTTGACAGGTATGTTGAGCTTGCGGGGGGCAATGTTCAGTTCAAGAAGGTTTCCACTCCATTTCAGGATGACCGCATTGCAAGACCCACCAAAGACGATACGGAGAAGAAGGGTATTCTTCAACCCATCGCCTCCAAAATCCTCATGAAGGTCCTGTTTGCTGCGCGGATGGCCCGTTTTGATCTCTTGAGAGCGACCCAGGGACTGGCTTCTCGCGTTACCAAGTGGTCCGTCGACTGCGACCAGGCGCTCTTCCGGTTAATGTGCTATATCCATACCACAGTCGATCGGAAGATGCACGGTTTCGTTGGTGACCCCTCATCACGAACCCGACTATGGTTGTTTGCGGACTCGGATCATGCTGGCGAACATGACTCCCGCAGTACATCAGGGTGTTTTCTTGCATTGATTGGCCCTAATACCTTCTATCCTCTGACTGCATTTTCCAAAAAGCAGACTTCCACTGCGATGTCGTCCACGGAAGCCGAGGTGATTGCAGCTAATGTGGCATTGCGTGCTGTTGGACTTCCGTCTTCCTGCCTCTGGGAGATCATACAGTCGGCGGGGGGTGGTACAGAAAACCCAACATGCACTCTCACCCCATCAAGAACTTCCGATTATTGGATCAACGACACGGTCAATGGATATATAGTCAGAGTCCACAATAAAAGAAGAACCCAGTTGCTTGTTCCATCGAACGACGACTGCCCGGTTAGAACCGAGGCCTTGTCCAGCACCAGATACACGGTTCAACTCTTCAGCGATGGCAACATCAATCTCAAAGTTTCCCGAATTTGCCCAAATGATCCAGAACGCCAAACCGACTCCGCATGGATAGGCAAGACGTATTTCTTCATGCGGGGGGCCGGCGAGGCCGATCTCGAAATCGAGGCCAAAGAGATCAGGGACAACCTTACCGACTTTGAGTATGTTGGGGATGAACGTGTTGGTAGCGAGGGTGTGACTCTTATCAACAATGGTTCTTTCGAAGGCATTTTTCTCGAGGACAACCAGGCCACTATCCGTATTCTTGAAAGTGGTAGATCTCCGGCCTTTCGCCATACCGACAAGACCCAACGTGTTAATCTTGCTTGGTTAGCGGAGCAATTCAGGCAGAAACACTACAAGCTTACACACGTGTCCACCGAACTTCAGGCAGCAGATGTTCTGACGAAGCCTTTCACAAATGCTGAGAAGTGGCAGGGAGGGCTCAAACTCATGAATATTGCTAGCAAAATGGATGTCCCAGGTATGCCGGCTGCTGTGTCGCCACGCCTGGAGAAATCCGAGGCCAGGAATACGGGGGGTTCCCCTAATCGTATTCTGGTTGAAGTTTGCTGTTCACACGATTCCAAGCTTGGTGATACTTCGCGCCGACCCGCTTTTGGCTGCCACGTGATTCGGATTACCCAGGACGATGATATTCTTTCCCATGCTACTCGTAAGCGTGTCGTTGACGAGGTGAAGCATATCCGCTCTATCGGCAACAAGGGTTCTATTCCTGTTTTACTATGGGCAAGTATCCCTTGCACTGGCGGAACTGCTTGGTCTCATATTAACATGAATCATGACACGGCGAAAGAGAAGGTGAAGCGACATCGATCCATGTACAAAAGAATTTGGTCTGCCTTCATTGACCTCGTGAACTCAATGGAATTTGCCAAACCGTTGATTGCTATTGAATGGCCCAGGAGTTGCACTTATTGGGACGATAAGGCCGTTGACAAGTTCGTTATTCGAAACAACATGACTCCTGTTAAGTTTGATGGTTGTGCTGTTGGTGTCAAAACCGATGGGGTTCCTATGAAGAAACCATGGACTGTTAAGACCAACATGCATTGCCTCCACAATTACCTTGATGGAAGAGTATGTTCTTGCACTGTCCAACATGCTGAGGGAAGGGGACAGAATCTCAAGAATACTGAATCCTACACATACATCATGACTGACTTGATTCACAAGGCTTTTGCTTATGCAGTGTCGGTTCGAGAGAAGGTTGCTGAAACACGTATACTTGTCGCGACCATGGCTGAAGCACTGCCCGTGGAGAAGGCCTTGAAGACGGTACGCTCGGCATTCTCCGAGAGGCACTACAAAGATGTGCCGCTTGCTCGAGTTGACTACGGCTCGGACTACATCCTGCACGATGGGAAGGTGAAGGCCGAGGTCATCCCCGACGAGCTGCGCGTCGCCAACCGAGAGGCTTGGTCACATGTTCCGTGATGCGGCAACTCAATCATTCATCGTCAAGGACGTGAACTCCGGTGTCGACCTTGCCAAGATGAGTGAACGTACCGATGCGCTGGCTCTCGCCAAGAACGCCATGTCATCGTTGACAGGTACTGCGGGAATTCTCAAAGAGGCTCCGGCTGAGGCTTTCGATATCCTCTTCTGCCCGGGGAAACCCGCGGTCAACTATCTGTTTTTCGGCGACTCCTTCAATGCGTTGGTCAAAGATGGAGCAAAGACAGATGTTGGCACCATCCTCAAGGAGAATAAGCGGACGCTCTTTGGGCACAAGCACGGGGTTTGGTCCGAAATGACATGGGGCAAAGGACTAGCAGAATCTCTTGACGCTGCTGAGCGGGCAATGCTAAAGCTCGCCAAAAGGCCTGAGCCCCGGCCGTACGTCATCGTGATCTCGTGGTCCGGGAATGACGTTGTCGGTCGTAACGGTTACATCGACAACCCCGCCGCCCTAGCGGGCTGGGCCACTGATTCCGAGGCAAAGCGGAAGGCTGCGATGGACATCATCGAAAGGAATGCCCGAGCGGTGATGACTGTCCGTGATCGGCTACGCCATATTGCTTTTCGGGAAGACGTCGTCCAGGTCGTCCTCATCGTGCCGAGGGACTATGAGACGTATGGACTGAGTGAATCTTACAAGACTCAGATGGACGGGCATGCTCGTTTGTTGCATGGTTCCGCGGGAATCACCGTCCTCGACCCCCAGACTCTCATATCCAACACGTCTCGAGCTGACCGCATCCACACCGATGACACCGAGCGGAACAGGAAGCACTACATCAATTATTATGTGGCCGCCGCCAAGCTCGGGTACTGCATTGGCCAAATCAACCGCTTCGAAATGGCGATGAATTGGTACCGCCTCGAAAGGGAATACATGAACATTGACACATCTATCCCGATCGTTGGCGCTACACCCCAGGAAACTGGCGGTCCGGCAATTGCAAAGAACCCTGAGGACCCTTTCGACAATGAGGTCCGTGAGAGGGAGTTGGAGGCGATCAACGAAATCGCCGCGCAAGAGCCGAAGCGCGAGATTTTCCTGGAGACTGAAAAGGAGGCAAACCCCCTCTACCCCCTTGACACCGTCAAGGAGGAAGCAAAGATCTTACAGATGATGCAACCCGACATTCACGCGGCGACCGTCAGCGGCCTCAACGATGTGATCGATTGGTCTTCTTCTTCGGATGAGGAGGACCTGATCAGCTTCGACCTGCCCCCTGGCTCTCAGCCTAAGGTCAGCCGGCCGAAAGGCCAGGCCGTTGAGGTTGCCGCAGTGGATCCGAATGACATTGGTGAGGACGGCCAAATCAAGCTCATCCTCACTTCCAAGCGGAAAAGTCATAACAAAATGACTGCAGCTCTCAGTGCTGCGACACCAAAGGTGAAATCAAAGGCAATGCCAATGCAGGCTGCCTCATCCAGCGATCAGGCGTCCGTGGCTGGGACCAGCAAGACTCAGCCCGGAGAGATCCGTGGCCCGGAGATCATCCCCAAGGCGAAGGCAGTTTCCAAAGCTGCTGGAAAGCCCGGGGAGACCCGTGGCCAGGCTGCTGAACCCAAGAGGGAGTGGATCAAATGCTCAGGAATCAAGATTCCCCAGATCCAGAACTATGGCAGAAGGACGTTCTTGAGCAAGAAGGTGTCGTATTTGGTTCGCGGACATGCCCACGAACATGCGACGCGATCCATCCCTGAGATCAATCTCAAGGACAACTCCTTCGACTACGCAGCCGTCGCCAAATGGATCCAACGACGATATGACTGGAACTGCACCCAATACACTCTTCTTCAGGCCACGTCCACATCGAATCGGTTCGAGGTCTATGTCGAGTACGCGCCGGCCGGGCAGCAATGGAACGGGCTCAGTTTCATGCCGCTACGCATTCGCGCGTTCACCGGCCACAACGATTGGGTGACCGAGGCCAGCGGCTTTGACAATATTCCTGGAGATCCCATTGCAATGGATGTCAATTACACCATTGAGCACGCAAAGAAGGGTGTGCGACCGGGCTTCTGCAAAGATTTCTCGGACGCACGCCGAAAGGCGCTGCCCAAAATCGCCTACCACACGTGCAACATGCAGAATTTCTTTGACATCATCTACATGGGCATCTTTCCGGGCGGAATGGGAGACCGGCAAACCTCGCGTGGTCACGCCTCCCTAACGGTAGTGCCTCCTTGGGACAGGCATGGCCGGAAGGCGGGGGGTGCGCGTGCTGACCGACCCATCAACATCGCTGTCGATGTGGAGATGTTGATCCAATTGGGATGTCGGCTGTACGCACCCGGAGACAGGGAAGCCCTGGTGACGGAGGATTGGATCACGAACAAGGTCCTCATTTACGCCTATGACGCTGAATGTGCAAAGTTTATCTGGTCTAACCGGATGTATGTCAGCGTCAGACGGAATTACCAGGACAGCGTCAAGAAGTATCGGGAAGAGACCCAGAAGGGCGTTGTCGGGACCCCAGTGCTGGAGTCGTTCATGGCGAAGGCAGAGAAGGAGTGTAAGCTCTATTACAAACAGTGGGCCCCGACGGCGTGCCGCGACATGACGCGGCCCCACCGCATTGGCAATGTGACGAAGGTCAGGGGCATTTACGACGAGAACCTCCCGAAGGAAGAGCAGGTCGCGCTTGAATTCGAGACCGCCCGCTATGGCCTCTACAGAAACTGGGCCCGAGCTGTGACGCAGCAGCCCGGGGAAACCCGAGGCCGGAGTGGTTTGTGGCAGGACTTGGATCCCAACAAGCAGAAGTCGACCAACTGGCGCTTCGCGGAGGTCATGCACATCCCCGACGTTGAGTGCCCGCGCTGCAAAATCCTCATCCCGGTCGGCACCATCAACTGTTTCCAGTGTGACCGTCTCATGGAGCGCATGCCCGATATCAAGAAAATAGCCAGGGTCGTCCGATTGCAGGAGATGGCCAACAGCTTGGGCGTGCCGCTTTCCATGGACCAGGTTGAGACTCAGATCTTGACGCAGCGGAAGGATGCGCGAGGGGATCGAAGCGCAAGAGGGGGCCTCGGGATCATGAAGGACATCGCCAAGAAAGCAGTTCTTCGCAACAAGGAGTACACCACGTTGTACGAGAGGCTGATCAATGACCCCGCGGGGAGACCTGACGCCGTCCGCCCTCGAGTTTATCGAGATTGTGGCACGATGTATTATTCCGAGTTTCGGGAGAACCAAGGAAATGATCCAAGGAAGCGTTGCTGTGCCGAAATATCACGCACGGCTAACGCTGGTGCCGCCAACGGAGGACGTGCAGGAGGTTGATCCGAAGGACGTGTATGTGGTGCATAGTGGCAGATTTCTGGAACCAGAACAATTTGCTGCATTGTATGGAAGCCTTGACAAGAGCGACCGCTACCCCGTGATGGGCTGGACCCGGGATTTCTCGTCTGTGGGAGACCCCGAAATGGTATTGGTTGAGTTGCTTTGCTTCGTCGAAGAGGAGATCCCCGGCATCGAGATCCCTGGACGAGCCACCCCGCTCCCTGCAGTTGTCGGTGTGACGCGCAAGCCCATTCCGCAGCTCCGGGAGACCGGTGGCCAATGGCAAGATCGTCAATGGAGCCAGTCGTACTGGGGAAGCTGGGGCCAATCCTGGGACTCGTGGTGGTCTGATGATCAGCGTCCGTGGAAGAGCTCCCGCAATTGGGATTGGCGATGAATGAGCGATCTCTTCAACAATCTTTTCAATCTTCGGCTGACATCCATTTACATTTCAAATTCAATATTCATTATACTTCTCAATCCATGTTGGCCGAGGATCAATGTACAGTGCATGAGCACGCCTCGCGAGAGCGACGGTCAGTGGAGGCGGAAGACCTTAGCTGCCGGTTGCTCGAATCCAAGTGCTTGTGTACTGCAAAAGGACTTCATGCCGATCGGGTTTCTTTGGTTGTTTCATCCCTTTCATTTGTCCTCCTGTTTCACAGTCGGGCACGGGGGGTGTAGTTTGTAACGTGATGTATTTATCAACCATGTAAAACCCCAATGCATGAATGTCTCACTTACGCAGTCTCATCATTACGACTGCGTATGGCTCAAGGAAAAAGCGCGCTGAGTACAGGGTTCATTTGTGACCCTTCCCGGTTGTTTAACCTGTTCTATACTTTTAACCTTTTGGTTTGCCCATTTTGGTCCAGGTTTAGTCAAGGTCCCAAAAGATCGACCTTCTATTTTCAGGTCCTTTGCGCAAGTGAGAATTAGGGACCCCTCGTTCCGTCTGATTTGGCCCCACCAAAACGGATCTCTTTGTTGAGCAACCCAAACGGATGGGTTCCACCGGTTTCAGTTTGGTTCCTTTTCATTTGGCCGTGCCATCCGTTTGTTGCCCCAACCATGTAAGTGATGTGCCGTAGTGAGTATGTTTGCCCGGCGACTTGAGTGTTTATGCTTGGGTCACCTAAAGGGGCACATCGTGATTCCCACTGCCTTTTATCCCGCATCCCCACCCTAATTATGGCTCTATGGAATTGGGGGAGGGGGAAATGGATTTCGACCATTTTCGACCCCGTTTTCTAATTTCTGGCTCGGTTTCCGGACTTTTCCCCCACCTGCCTCTTTTTTTTGGGGGGGGGGGATTTAGAAGGCCCACTGGCCAGCGTTCAAGTTCAGGCGTCGAAATCTTTCGATTTTTGGGAGTTTTTCTCATTTCTGGCTCCGTTTCCCTTATGAAGACGAATTTGAATGGTGGGGCCCAACCCCGCCTCCCATGACCAGAGCTCACGTCGACCGCAGGTCGAGGAACTCCGGAAGTCCGCAGAGGCCGATCCACTGAACGGAAGCCCTAGAGCAGAAGCGAGCGACAAACAAGAAAAAACAAACGGGGGGGGGCGGGGAAACGGGGGAAACGGGGGCAAAAACAAGAACAAGTAGGGGGAAAAGCGCGATGCATTTTGATGAGATGGGAATGGTTCTACGGGGAGGGTGGTGTTTTTTCACAATAAGCCGGAACCGCCGCAGTTGTCCAACCTTTTCACTCGGACTCGGACCCCACCAGGTGGCACTTGCAGGGAAACACTCCGCGGGTCTCCCGTGCATTTGGGTGTCTCTTCCTGTGAGACCAAAAGGAAACCACCCATTTTCGGGGGGTCCCTTGAAAAAAGACACACCTACGAGATTTCGGGTTCCGACACGGCTGATTTCCGGACAGGGCCGTATGCGCGAATGGCGAGCATCTGGAAAACACCCCGTATGAATAAACCCTGGATTGAGGGGCCCCCATCCCCTGAATCCGGGATTCACATTGCAGGAGTACCCTTGCAAAACTGACATGGAGGGTCAAAAGGCTTGAGCTACCCATTGAAGGGCAATGGAAATAGAAGCGGGTGCCCGTCACAGGTTGATGGGAACCATCCCAAAGCCCAAAACAAACGAGACGCGGCAAACCACCCAAAATCAAGTTCGCAAAACAAGTTGATGTTCATGGGACCCCCCCTTCCAAACCTGAAGAAAAACACGTGGACAGCCACCAGGTGACCGCCTTTCCTTTTGAAGGCTCCTTAAAAACGCCGAAGCAAACACACCTGGAAGACCAAAGGCACCCTCCAAAAGCGCTGAGAAAGCACGTGGAAAACCGGGCGAAGGCCCCTAGAGGCCAGGGCCGGGAGTGAAAAATCGATGGCATTGAGGGCCATCTACCAGGCCATCTAAACCAGTGCCATGGTTTAGACCTGGAGTTTGGGTCGCGAGGGTCTTCGGTGGAGTTTTTCGAGGAAAAAAAAGAAGAAGAAACAAACAACAAAAAAATCCGAATGGGTGTATTGGAACCTGTCCATTGGTTTCAACGTTGTCTTCAGATGGGGTTTGTTCCAAGGGCCATCCATCCATTCCAAAAGGCCTCCGAGCGCAGGGCCGAGAGGAGTTGGAGGCCCAGCACCGCGCGGAGATCGAGGCGCTGGAGGACTTCATGAAGCAAACCTGGGAGGCCAGACGCGCGCGGCTCACCGATCTTTTGTGCCACGTGTTGCGTGGTTCTTGTTTCCCTTCTTTTGTGCCGGGGAAGAATATATATATATATATTATGTGAACCTATTTGTTTACTTGTTTATTTGCGTACTTATTCTATAAAGGACAAGAAGGACTAAATGGGTTCTCCATTTTGTTTGTTTTTATGTTGTTTACGTTTCTGTGTTTTTATGGGCCTAGATGGGTGCTCCCTTGGCCTCAGTCCGGCCGCTCCCTGAGTTCCAAGGAGAATGAGGAGGTCCCCTCTCATGCGAAGGGTGAACACCCCCGTTATTCCCATGCAAAGGGTGGACATGTCTGATGAGTGGTTGCCGTGGTTACCTACTGCATAGGTAAATGGATCCACCGGGCTGGGTTCCCCTAACGTTGGGGATGTTGGGGCATTGGCGTCGAAGCACACATCGTCCTGTCGCGGTTTGGGCCTGCCAAGCTGCGCGGTGTGGTCATGGTGGGTACGTTTTTCCACAAATCAGAGTACCTATAAAATCAAAGGCAGCCCCAAAAGTGATCCAGCACTGTTGAGCTGTTGTGGGCCCGAACAAAAACAAAAGCTCACATAGGTGGGTTCTTGAGGCTCGGTACCTTGCTTGTTAGTTTCTCACAAATTCCAAAACAGACACCAAATGCGGCACGCTTTGTTAGATTGGTTCAACAGGAAACCAGATGAGACCAAGTATGGGGGTCCAAATCCCTACCAAGCATCGGGGTCTCAATCTCTATAACCACGATTGGGGTCCAAATTCCTATATCTTCTCACTTCCTGAGTTCGTGCACTTTAAACTTTGTGGGAAGACCATTTGAGCGGAAAAATTGAACAGTTTGGGCTTGTTTTGGGCCAACTCAGCCAGATGAGTCTTGACATGGCTTCCTGACTTTCCCTTGGACCCCGTGGCGTCCTCCTGACGCATCCAGACTCCGCTGTTGCGCCAGGACAAGCAGCGGCTCACCCGCGAGCACGAGGAGCAGAGGGACTTGGCCAGGCTGGAGGCCAGACATCGCCCAAGCGGCAAGTTGGTTTCCCTACCGTGGACGCGCGAAGACCATTTCGCACCTAAGAAACCCGTGGGATTCTGAGGATTCCCCAACGTAAATACCAACAAACGGTGGTTTCAACCATGCACAAAGTGGTGCAGGATTTCGTCCATCCACAGTAGCAGGGCTGTGGGGATGACAAGGGGTTTATCCAACCACTTGCAAATCGGCAAGGGTTCCGCCCAATGGGGAGGCAAACGACGCGGCTCTTTCCAGGAGGTGAGAAACGTAAGTTCGTTTGATGTCCTTCCTTTTCACCCCTAGCGGGGCTGTGGGGATCACTCAGGGTTTATCCCCACTTGATACAAGGGAATCTCCCTCTTTGTATGGGAGGTTATAATCTTTGGGAAGCCCTTTTGTTGTATTACAGAAGCGGATTTCATTTCCCACAGCCCTGGTCCCTTGTCGTTGCCACACTGGCTTCCTGCTGATGAGAGAGAGAGAGAGACATAACTTCCTCAATCCTGGACTTGAGTAAGAAAAATATGGGAACTCTATCGGAAGTGAGAGTTGCGGTCCCCCAAAAGGGAACCTACTGGCACCCCCGGTTTGCCTTGTGGGCTCCACGGTCCGAGGGCAAACTCCGATGAGGTACAACCCATGTGGGGAGATGGGCACTGCCAGAAAGCCACCCTGAAGCTAATTGACGAGTGGGCGTGCCAACAACAGGCGCTTCAACAAACTCGACTGCTCTTCCGGTGTTTCCTGCGGCTTCTGGTTTTTTTTTGCAGCAGCAAAACGTAGCTTTTCGTTCCCACTGAGAAGGACGAATGCAAGGACAGCCCAGGAAATCTGAACGATGGGATTCAACCTCAAGGGCCATGGGCTTCTTCTTGGAACCAGGTGCAGCGGGCGATGGAGCAGCGCAAGGCGGAGCAGCAGAGGAGGCGTCGGGGCGCAGAGCACGGATTTGGGGGCGTGATTCAGCCGTTTTGGTTGGATCCGATCCCAAGGAAACCTTCTTAAAAGGGATGGAGCTTATAGGGGTGGGCGTTTGGTGCCTGAGTGTCTCTTCCATTTGGCTGAAGGTGTTGTTCTCCCTGGTTGGGTTTTCAAGGGAGTGTATCGCGGACATATGTTCTTTTTGCGGGGGGCGAACAAGCAAATGGAAGCTGAGTTCCGTTTCGGACTGACATGTCACGTGGGTTTGGTTCCGTATTAGTGGCACCTGGACCCTCAAACTACACTTAGAAATTGGTTATTGCCCCAAAAGTATTGGCTGAGTCGCCTTTTTGAAGGGTAGTTTGAGGGTGTAGGCGCATAAATGGTTTGGACTTTTGGTTGACCACTGCACTCGATGGCAAACCGAGACCACGCTGGGGGGTTCCCCATGCGAAGTTTTGTCCCCTTTAAGTTTTGGGTCAAGAAGCCGGGAACCCCACGCTAAGAGAGGGGGCCCTTTTTTTCGTCCGGAGTGGGGGTGGTGGGGGGTGGTTTCCTGGTTTCTTCCATTTGTTCAAGATTAGTTTTTGTTTGATTCATTTTCCTCTGTTGGTCTAAAAAGAAGCGATCACTACTGGACATATTTGTATTTTCTTTCATTGGGCTTAAGCAATTGGATTGTTGTTTTTTTAAGCCGGAGGCCTGAGCCCAACCAAAATGGCGAATTGTGGCATCTTCCTACACGCATTTGCAATACTTTCAGGGGTTCACTGAGCTCCTTTCTCTTGTTTTTGTGTGTCATGATTTGTTGTTCTTGTCTTGTTTTTCTTTTTCTGGGCCCATGTTTAGACATTTTGAGGGCGCAGCTGAAGATTCTACTTGGCATTTTTGTTTCCTCAACCTCCTTTGGTTTTCCTCAAGCGTCGGAGAGCCTACGTCTTATCGAGCGTAGGTTGGAGGCATTGGAGAAGCTTGGGGATCTGCACGTCACGCTCCAGCGCCCGCCTCGAGATTTCGCCACTTCGCGGCTCCGAGAGCTCGTTGAGAGGGGGAATGGAAGGGGTCCGCAAAGCGGGCGGCTTTCCTCAAAGGTTTTCCTTTAATCAGAACCAAGGTGTAACTCCAGAAAGAAGCACCCATCCAAGGTGCAACTTGTCCCTTTTTGGCAGTTTTCCTCGTAGTGTGCATGCACGAATCCATTTCGCGCCACCTAAGAAACCCTGGTTTGTGAGGGTTCCCCTGTAACTGCCAATGCACGGTTTCCCACGGTTTTGAAGGTTTTCCTTTGAGCAGAACAAGGGGTAAGCCGATGCAAGGTGCACTTGGTCACTTTTTGGCAGGTCGGGCGACGGGTAACTGTCGAAAAGCACCATATGCTTGTGCCAGTGCTGACCTCTTGCTGCCCTTTCAAAACCTCCAGTCGTCCACCTGTACATGGGGGGGGTCTTGTAGGAGACCCCCCCCCCAAAAGAAAAAAAACATGGTGGGTGCCCTGTTGGTTTTTCCAGCTCATTCCAACCCAAGATGAAGGTTTTCGTTGCCCTACCGCCAGAGGTGAGCACTTTTTGTGAAAGGCCGTTTGGGGCGCTGGCTTCTTCCTCAGGAAGAAAGCCCAATGTGGTTTTTGGGGGTTCCTGAAGGTTTTGCTTGAGGAAGAGGTATGGCCCACAGCCAGGTCACTGGAGCCAAGAGCAGGCTCAAGCAAGGCTGGAGGAAAATGGTTGATGGCCTGGTGTATGCTTCCATGGTCTGTGCTTGAAGGCGTGCAAGACACACACACACACACTGGAGCACATATGAAACAGATGGCGATTGCAAGAAGGCTTCAGCTCCTGCCACGTGCTGTCGTGGCACCAAGTCTCACCAAGCAGATCCATGGTGCTTAAATACAACTCTTTGAAGAATCCAGCTTGGTCGGTGGCCCATAAATCCATGCTTGCCGCGGGCTTTTGGCCCCGTTCGCTTTCGCCCTGGGCGCTCGCCCCTCGCGCGCGGCTGCCGCTGAAAGCGCCCCGTTCCGCGACCGGCGCCGCGGGTTCCGCGTGGCCGGCGCGGCTGGCGGCGGCCGCGGCGGCGCTGCGGAAGCTGCGGAGGAGGTGGCGAGACCTTGGCCTGGAGCCAGAGGCAGTGGCGGAAGCTTGGAGTGGATGAGAAACGCTCACCTTTGCCCCTGGGAACCTTGCGTGATGTTTCCAGTTTTTGGGTTTGGCTGCCCCCTTTGTGTTTCCAGGGTTGCTTCATTTTGGGTTCGGGTCAAGTTTTTGCGGGGAACAAGCAGGCGTGTTTGGCCACGAAACACAAAATCAAGACCAACAGTAAACCTAATGTGAGCTCCTTGAGATTGGAGGAGAAGCCGCCAGTTTTGGGCTTCCCCTATTTTGACACATATCCATTTGCTTTGATTGCAAGAAAGAAATCGTATTCACGACGCGACAAACATCCAAGTGTACAAATGCCAAGATGGGACGCTTCCAAAAGGTTTCTAGGTGGCAATGTTTGAAAAGGAGCTGTTTTTGGCCACGAATCTAATCGTGCCTTCCCGAGTTTCGGGGATCTTTCAAACAAAGGGAAGGATGCGTGGTGAATGGACATGGACCCTTGAGATCTGTCGAGGGTCCCTGGCGCCGAGACCTTAGGAAGTAGTGCAGCTGCAAGAACAGCAGCAGGAGCTGAGGGAGGAGCTGGAGGAGCGGATTTGGGATGGAAATCACATGGCGGTGTGTCAAAACGTACCATTTTGGGGTAGGTGCACCACCCATTTTAGTCTGGTTGGGATTGGGATGTTCACTGGGGGTACGGGATTTTGACCCATGACCACATCTTGGTGGCAAGCCCTGCCATCCAGTGTTTGTTCTGCCAGCCATCCCTTCACTGTTCTTGGCATGTTTTTTAGTATTTTGGTTCTGTTCATTTTTACTGGGGGTCTGCAAAACACATTTTTTTGCTGCCATACCAAGAGTAGAGATGATCCAGTTCCTGAGCTTGTTATTTCGTGTGCATCCTCTTAGCTGTTTAGGTTGTTTACTGTTTGGTGGGGATCGCCGAATTTAACCCACCAAGAGTTGAACTTTTAGCGGGGGATGTGACAACTAAACCAGCCACCAACTGGTGCGAAGTGGGTTTCAGCTGATTGAGGAGGATCCCCTTTGATAAACAGGTGGTTTTGGATGTACCCTTAGAGTGAGACCCCTTTGGGGTTTGTTTTCCCTGGCATTGGTTCCATGTTGCAAACCTTTTGATCTTGGCACCACAGGTCAAAACACACGTGCCCTCAATTATGGAATCCCATTCAGGGGCTAGTTGAGAGTAGTTGAAAGAGCCTTCCCTAAGAGCCACCCCTCCCCTCCAATACTCCCTTTCTGGGGGGGGAGTGTTGGGGGGAGTACAGACTTCTTTGACGAGTGTCACTTTTTTTGCGGAATCGTCGCAGGAGTGTCCCTATGGTGACCCCTCTTCCACCTGGACGGTGCCCTTCTCATCTGCGAAGCCCGTGCAGCCCTTGGTGGCCGCCCACAGCGAGGCCCCCGAACCAAATACAAAAATCGGGCGGATCGATGGCCACGTGCTTGGGCAACTTCTTCGTTTTTTGCTCCAGGCTATTGGGCTCTTCCTGTCTTTACCTTCTAGGCGTTTTTTGGGACACCTTCTTCGTTTTTTTTGCTCCAGGCTATTGGGCTCTTCCTGTCTTTGCCTTCCACGCGTTTTTTGGGGCACCTTCTTTGTTTTTTTTGCTCCAGGCTATTGGGCCCTTCCTGTCTTCACCTTCTAGGCGTTTTTTGGGACACCTTCTTCGTTTTGTTTGCTCCAGGCTATTGGGCTCTTCCTGTCTTTACCTTCTAGGCGTTTTTTGGGACACGTTCTTTGTTTTTTTTGCTCCAGGCTATTGGGCTCTTCCTGTCTTTGCCTTCT
This sequence comes from Effrenium voratum, assembly GCA_963377175.1. Classification (NCBI taxonomy): domain Eukaryota; class Dinophyceae; order Suessiales; family Symbiodiniaceae; genus Effrenium; species Effrenium voratum. Next base: position 307,467 of record CAUJNA010002657.1, on the reverse strand, counting down.
AGGCGTTTTTGGGGACACCTTCTTCATTTTTGTTTGCTCCAGGCTATTGGGCTCTTCCTGTCTTTACCTTCTAGGCGTTTTTTGGGACACCTTCTTCGTTTTTTTTGCTCCAGGCTATTGGGCTCTTCCTGTCTTTAGCTTCTAGGCGTTTTTTGGGACATCTTCTTTGTTTTTTTGCTCCAGGCTATTGGGCTCTTCCTGTCTTTACCTTCTAGGTGTTTTTTGGGACACCTTCTTTGTTTTTTTTGCTCCAGGCTATTGGGCTCTTCCTGTCTTTGCCTTCCACGCGTTTTTTGGGACACCTTCTTTGATTTTTTTGCTCCAGGCTATTGGGCTCTTCCTGTCTTTACCTTCTAGGCGTTTTTTTGGGGCACCTTCTTCGTTTTTGTTGCTCCAGGCTATTGGGCTCTTCCTGTCTTTACCTTCTAGGCGTTTTTGGGGGCACCTTCTTCGTTTTTTTGCTCCAGGCTATTGGGCTCTTCCTGTCTTTACCTTCTAGGCGTTGTTGGGGGCACCTTCTTTGTTTTTTTTGCTCCAGGCTATTGGGCTCTTCCTGTCTTTACCTTAGGCGTTTTCGGGGGCACCTTCTTCGTTTTTTTGCTCCAGGCTATTGGGCTCTTCCTGTCTTTACCTTCTAGGCTTTTTTGGGGACACCTTCTTTGTATTTTTGCTCCAGGCTATTGGGCTCTTCCTGTCTTTACCTTCTAGTCGTTTTTTTGGGCACCTTCTTCGTTTTTTTGCTCCAGGCTATTGGTCTCTTCCTGTCGTTACCTTCCACTTATTTTTTGGGACACCTTCTTTGTTTTTTTTGCTCCAGGCTATTGGGCTCTTCCTGTCTTTACCTTCTAGGCGTTTTTTTGGGGCACCTTCTTTGATTTTTTGCTCCAGGCTATTGGGCTCTTCCTGTCTTTACCTTCTAGGCGTTTTTTTGGGGCACCTTCTTCGTTTTTTTGCTCCAGGCTATTGGGCTCTTCCTGTCTTTACCTTCTAGGCGTTTTTGGGGGCACCTTCTTCGTTTTTTTGCTCCAGGCTATTGGGCTCTTCCTGTCTTTACCTTCTAGGCGTTGTTGGGGGCACCTTCTTTGTTTTTTTTGCTCCAGGCTATTGGGCTCTTCCTGTCTTTACCTTCTAGTCGTTTTTTTGGGCACCTTCTTCGTTTTTTTGCTCCAGGCTATTGGGCTCTTCCTGTCTTTACCTTCTAGGCTTTTTTGGGGACACCTTCTTTGTTTTTTTTGCTCCAGGCTATTGGGCTCTTCCTGTCTTTACCTTCTAGTCGTTTTTTTGGACACCTTCTTTGTTTTTTTGCTCCAGGCTATTGGTCTCTTCCTGTCGTTACCTTCCACTTTTTTTTTGGGACACCTTCTTTGTTTTTTTGCTCCAGGCTATTGGGCTCTTCATGTCTTTACCTTCTAGGCGTTTTTTTGGGGCACCTTCTTCGATGTTTTGCTCCAGGCTATTGGGCTCTTCCGGTCTTTACCTTCTAGGCGTTGTTGGGGGCACCTTCTTTGTTTTTTTTGCTCCAGGCTATTGGGCTCTTCCTGTCTTTGCCTTCCACGTGTTTTTTGGGACACCTTCTTCGTTTTTGTTTGCTCCAGGCTATTGGGCTCTTCCTGTCTTTGCCTTCCACGCGTTTTTTGGGACACCTTCTTTGTGTTTTCTTGCTCCAGGCTTCTTCGTTTTTTTGCTCCAGGCTATTGGGCTCTTCCTGTCTTTACCTTCTAGGCGTTTTTGGGGGCACCTTCTTTGTTTTTTTGCTCCAGGCTATTGGGCTCTTCCTGTCTTTACCTTCTAGGCATTTTTTGGGGCACCTTCTTCGTTTTTTTGCTCCAGGCTATTGGGCTCTTCCTGTGTTTACCTTCTAGGCGTTTTTGGGTGCACCTTCTTCGTTTTTTTGCTCCAGGCTATTGGGCTCTTCCTGTCTTTACCTTCTAGGCGTTTTTGGGGGCATCTTCTTTGTATTTTTGCTCCAGGCTATTGGGCTCTTCCTGTCTTTACCTTCAAGGCGTTTTTTTGGGGCACCTTCTTCGTTTTTTTGCTCCAGGCTATTGGGCTCTTCCTGTCTTTACCTTCTAGGCGTTTTTGGGGGCATCTTCTTTGTATTTTTGCTCCAGGCTATTGGGCTCTTCCTGTCTTTACCTTCAAGGCGTTTTTTTGGGGCACCTTCTTCGTTTTTTTGCTCCAGGATATTGGGCTCTTCCTGTCTTTACTTGTAGGCGTTTTTGGGGGCACCTTGTTTGTTTTTTTTGCTCCAGGCTATTGGGCTCTTCCTGTCTTTGCTTTCTGAGCGTTTTTGGGGGCACCTTCTCCTTTTTTTTGCTCCAGGGTATTGGGCTCTTCCTGTCTTTACTTCTAGGCGGTGTTTTTGGACACCTTCTTCGTTTTTTGCTCCAGGCTATTGGGCTCTTCCTGTCTTGACCTTCTAGGCGTTTTTTTGGGGCACCTTCTTCTTCTTTTTTGCTCCAGTCTATTGGGCTCTTCCTATGTTTACCATTTGTTGGGCACCTTCTTCGTTTTTTTTGCTCCAAGCCACAACTTCTTTTTTGGAGAGAGCTTTTCAAGTCAGACACAAGAGGTCCTTTGGCGGGCAACCCAGGATGACCTGGAGTCAAGCGTGCGAACCTGCAAAACGTGTTCGGCATGGCCCGTCACGATCTGTGGCAAGAGCATCCCCTCTTTGAATGATAAGCTTGGCCGGCCTTTGTGGTGACTTGTTGAGCTTTTGGGCAGTAAGCATGTTAAGAGCAACCCAGTCAGACGCATACGGATTCAGAGCAGAATCGCAAGGGGAGAGGTGGGAGAAGCAACGCTTAGTTTTCCTTGGTCTCTTTTTGTCACGTTTTCGGCTGTGAGCAAGCCCCCTTGTGACCAGCCCAGTACCCTGCCAAGAAAAGAGTGTGCAAACACTTTACAGACACTATATAAACATGGGCTCTATATGTGCATTGTAGATGCATTATATACTCCAATTTGGTATTTGGGGTCTCCTCCAAGAACGAGCATATCCGTTTTTGTTGGCACAGTACTATGAAACATCATCTGAACGTATGCTCCACACATGTGGGCCAAGATTGCATCTTAACTTGAGGAATCCCTTCCCCAAACATGTGTTTCCTTTTTCCCCTGAAACCCGCGCCATGTATGGCATAGTTACCCACGTCCTCCAAATGGTCAAATGTTGAAATCTATATTTACTCATAAGGTTTCTCTCTTTTTGAGGGAGCTCTCCAAAGACCGCAAATCCTTTAGGTTTCCCTGAAAAGCGACGACAAAATTCAAGAAAACACAGCCCCATATATTTACCTGGGTTATAAAATAAATTGCATGCGTTTGGATTTGTCAACTGTCTTGGGGTTAGTTTAGGGGGAGACAAACACTTGACTGCCTTCTATTGAGTTGGATCTTTGGACTTTCTACTTTTGGGAAATCAAGTGGTTTTCCACTAAACCTCCAAAAGGTTGAAACTTTTGGCAGACAAGTCAACAGCCATCCCCTTATTGTTGAGTTGTAGTTTCCATTTAACCCACTAAAAGTGAGTCACTTTTAGCGGGGGATTTGAGGACAGCCCAGAAAAGGAACACCGACTATTTGAGACTATTTATAAATAAGCGAGACGCTATTTCAGACTTGTTACAAGTACCTGAAAAAATCATCTTGATTTGTTCAACTGTGTCTTGCGAGTCACTTTTAGCAGGGGATGTTCCACTAACCCCCCAAAAAGCTAAACTTTAGCATGGGAGCAGAAAGCAACCGAGAAAAATCCCCCCATGACCGACCGGCTGCGGCACAGGCCACCCGTGCGCTGCTGGAGCTCGAGCTAGCGCAGGGCTCCTGGCAAACGCGCTGCGCGGAGGCTCTGGGCCACGCCGAGACGCCCCTGGGACGGCTTTGTTTTTTTTCCCGCAGGGAGCCCTGCGCATTCCCCACCTCTCTGATTCAACCATCGAACCTATTTCGTGAGTTTGGGTACTGCGCACTTCCGCCTCTCTTTAGCTTAGACTGATTCACCCCATCGTTCTTCGAAAAGTGCGAGCCTTTTCCCAGACCTGTGACTACTTTTCCACGAAGGTTGTCCTTCCACCGGGAAAAAACAAACTACGGGTGCCAATCCTTTTTTCCTGGGGCCTTACATGGTTGTTGTTGGGAAACATTTTGCATTTTTGCCTATTGTGGTTTAGTGGTTGCAATCCAACCACTTCACTGCAAGAAGCTGAATTTTGGCTCCCTTTCCAACGTCAACCAAGCTTAGGTTGGACCATTTGTTCCTGGGGCAATACATTTTTAACCAGTTTGGGCTGGCGATAGTTTCTTGTTTTTTTTCGAAGATGCCAGAGGGATGGACTCCGAATGGTGTCGGAAAGGTTCTGTGCCTAAGCCATGGTTGTTGGGAGACATTTTTGCATGTTTGCTTTTAAGTGGTATCCAACCACTGAACTGCTAAAGTTTAGTTTTTTGCTCCCCTTCCAACGTCAACCAAGCCTGCGCCTGAGACCATAGGGTTCAGCTGGCTTCGGGTGGCATGCGGCGACGAACGTGCCCCTTTTTTGGTGGCTCTGGGAAACCGAAAAGAACTCCATGGGGGGGGGGCGGCGGCCTAACAAGACACATAATATCGGCTTGTCGTTGTTGTAAAGGCTCCCCTCCAAACAAAGCAAAAAAGGGGGTTCCTGTTGGTTTCCCTTCAAAGGGTTTATGACTGGGAGTGTCTGAAAATACTGCGTGTTCGCTTCGTAGTAGTTGGGAGGTGACAGACCTCAAAAGTGGTTGGCATGTTGACGTCCACCAAAGGCCCAAAAGGGTATCCACACAAAGACACAACCACTACAACCCCTTTTTTTGAGTACTCCCACAGTCATGACTAAATTTGATGTTAGACCAAATTCTGATCATGATTTTGGGCCCCTTTTTTATCCAATTGCGCGTGGTTGCAAACAACACTATTTGGTTGCCAACCAGACCTTTCTTTTGGTGGGGCGATCTTTATGCGGTAAATCAAGCGAGCTGGGGTCTCTTCCAAACATATTCAATATTTTGAGGTAGGGCAAACATGAGATAGGATCAGAAACTTGGTTTGGAGTAGATGTGAGCCAATATGTTGGCCTGGAAACCAGAAGGAGGGTCACTGGGGCTTAAATAGGCAATGTATGCATGTATACAATTGCTGAAACGGAAGCCAAGACAAGATGGGAATTGGCTGATTTGTCCAGACCCCCTACCACCCAGCTTCAAGAACTAAGACGAACCCAACTAGGTCCCCCAGTAGTGCCCTTTTAGCCTTTTTTGGCTGGGAGGATTCCACTACTAAAAGAGACTACAAAAAAAGTTGGTACCAACTTATTCTAACCTCTCAAATCTGGAGGAGGAGCGATGTCTAATTTCGATTGGTCCCGGTGGTTCAATTCAGCCAGACCCGGTATTGCCTCCACTGTTTGGCGCCCCACTTTGGCAGCGGGTCAAATGTCAACACAGATGTCGTTCCCAGTCTGCTCTCTCCTTCTCCCTCTTCAGCACTGAGCCGGTTGCAAAACTTTGGTGCGATTTGCTTGGATGTTAGGACTTTAACTTTTTGACAACTAATGGTTTTCCATTAAACCACTAAAAGTTAAACTTTAGCAGCGGAGCAGAAAGCAACCGAGAAAAGGCGTGCTTACCATGGGTTGTGCCATCCAAATTGGGGTCGGCCATGTTCTGCCAATTGTATGGCGAGCACGCCGGTACCATGATGTTTGGCCTAAGGTTTTGGAAGCCTTGTAGAGCTGATATCCAGAAACACCCCGCCACCCCCAACCCCCATTCCCGTGCGGGTGCTACTGAAGACCTTTTGGCTGAGGGACTTCACTCGGCTTGCCCTAAGGGAGCCGGAGATGCTGGCGAACCTCAACCTGGATTTGGCTCAGCTGCACTTGCGACTCATCGATGTACCCAGCGCCTACCAGTGCGTGTGTCGGGCTATGGATCTGGGCGTGGTCAACGACAGGGCCGTCGATCTGTTGCTTGGTTGTCTCTTTGTGTTGCTTATTCTGCCTGGGCTGTTCAACAGAATTCCTTGGGCTTTGCCTGTTGTTGTTTTTTTCTTTTTCTTCGAATAGGGAGTCTGGCATAGGATTTTCGCAGGCCAGGCTGGCATCCCAGAAAGGGGCTAAATGATTACCCGCATGATTGTCTTTATTAGCATTGCGTATCATTGCTTAGTTTTGTTCTGCTCTCAAGGTCCTCAGAAACCACGAATCTTTCAGACCATAATTAGTGGGTATCCCTCTAGCACCCAGACGTCAATCTAAATCTCGCACATTACTTTACGCTTGTTATTAGAAGCTAGAACCCCTATAGCTATAGGCTATCTGAGGAAAAAGCATGATCTTCATTCAACCTGTAATACCTCAATACTGGAGCCAGGCATGACTGTAAAGGCCATAGTTCGTCTTAGGTGTGTAGAACGCTTTTGGACAACTGCCTCCCCCATTTGGACTGGTGGCTCGTTCTCACTACACCCATTTCGTGAGTTTGGGTACTGCGCACTTCCGCCTCTCTTTAGCTTAGACTGATTCACCCCATCGTTCTTCGAAAAGTGCGAGCCTTTTCCCACACCTGTGACTACTTTCCCACGCGGGTTTTCCTTGAACCGGAAAAATACGGGTGCCAATCCTTTTTCTCCTGTGGCCTTACATGGTTGTTGTTGTTGTTGCATTTGTTTACATCTTTGCCTATTGTGGTTGAGTGGTAAATTCCCGCTTAACTGCCAAATTTTAAATGGTTCCTCCCCTTCCAACGTCAACCAAGCTTAGGTTGGACAACTGCCTTATGTGCGAGAACTTGAAGACTTCCCCGTCCATGACGGGCCTGGAGGATCCCTCAGCCCTCTACGCGCTTTATCCCTTTGCAGACCGGCTGAGGCAACTTCGGACGCGTCGTTTCGGGGCTTTCTCCCGTTTCGGGCGGGCTTTACACAGGGGTCACTGGATTCCCCCTTACCTAGAGTGCTTCAAAGAGCCCTAGAAAAAGGGGTCATCACCCCTTAATTTTGGGTAATGACCCCTGTTTCTAGGGGTCATGGAGACTGCAGGTAGGTTGATCAATTGATTGTTGGTTTCCATTGAAACGATCGCCACTTTTGGAGGCCCCGTTTGTCTCTACGAATCCTGAGGTATCACAAAAAACAAAGCAGATCCGAACAGATCTGATCTCTGTAACAGCTTCGAGGTGAAGCTAAAAGAGCCGAAGCTCCTTACAGCTGAAGCCTGGGAATCGCTTTCGCCTCCGTGAAAGATGGGTGTTGCGTGTCACTGTGCAGGCACCTGGGCTATGTCCTCGACAAGGTGCTGGCCTCCACAGGTTCGCGCTAAAAGCGGGCAGGGCCATCGTGGCTACGTGGGGATTCGGGTCATAATTTTTCCAACAGCTTTCCAACGGGACCACCCGCTGCCCGAACGGACACCATCCTGCCCTAGATATCCTTGCCCAAATCCTTTTAAAATGACTCACTCCATTTCCGGTGCCTTTACAGGCTCACTGATGCCCAGGCAGGTTTCCAAAAACAAAAGACAAGGATATGGCGGGGTCATGGCGCAATGGCAGTGCGCCCGTGTCTTCGGGTGCTCGGGAGGTTGCACGTTCAATTCCTGCTGGCCCTATTTTGCACTGCTCGTAGGGAACACGCGGATCGCATCCTGAATTTGGTTGGAGAAGAAAGCTTTCAGCTGAGGAAACGGCCAGGACATCTTTCCTGCTCCAGGCTCAACGCACCTTTTAGCCGGATCTAGGCTGCTTTTGCCCCTGTGATTTTCCTTCGTTCCCTTCCAAAGCGGCTGCACATGGATGCGGTCAATCCTCATCCGGATGCTTGTCAAATAGTTGGCAGCTGCAAAACCTCCAGCGACACCCAACCCTTTCAACTCGCAACTGCAATCACCTTCCATTCGCGAAAGGATAGTTTATTTTTATTTGCCCTTGTTTGTTTTAAACAATTTTATCACTACTGGACAGATGTTCATTCTTTCAGGCTCTTAACCAAATGGACGTCACTCGTCCAGAGCCGGTCGAGGCGCCGAGTCCTTGCTGGACTTCAGCGACGAGTCCAAGCTCCAGGCCTTTTCAGAGGCGCTTTTCGTGTTTTTTTGTTTTTGTTTTTTTTGTTTGCTTCGTAGTGTTTCTTCTGGTGTTCATTTTGTCTTTGCGCGTGAGGTGATTATCTTAGCCCTTTTTAAGTTTCGTTGGTTTAGTGGTTGGGTGTCCATTTGACCGACCAAAAGTTAAAACTGTTAGCAGGGGATCTGAGGACAGCCAAGAAAAGGAAAAAAACACATGCCCGGACCTCCAACTACCCTGAAGCTCCCCGAGCTACCCTTAAAGATGCCCCAAAATTAGTGTAAAATATTGCACCGCGCATGTAAGGGCAGTTTGGTGAGGCTTTATGGATCAGAAGGCCCATCTTCTTGGCTGGTCCTGGGTTGGACCTCTATCCTACCTGTAGAGTTGTGGCGTGTGGTCCCTTTCTCCTCACCTGCAACGTGTTGAGAGCCCGCCTTCTTGCCATTTTCCCCCGGCTGAGATCACAACCGACCTGGTGGACGTTGATCTTTTTCTCCTGGCGAAATCAAGAAGCCCCGGTACGGTTTGGTGAGTCACTGGTAAATCCCCGGAAGGTTTCGGGCCCTGGGATCCGGTTGATTGGTTCGGGATGTTCCACTCCGCCGATGTTTGCTAGTGTCGACCCGGAGTGGGCGACATGTTTGCGCTTGGCAGGCTCGGGCGACATGTTATCGTTTGGTCAGGGCGGGCTCTTGGCCAAAATGAACAAACCGAACGGGTGCCATTTTCAATGGCTCAAGTGCAATCATTGCAAATTGTTTGATCATGCCCCCATGATCCATGCGGCTGTTCGGCGGGCACAATGGTGCGCGGTTCCGGTCGAAAGTCCCGCGAACCTGCTGAAGTTCCAAAGAACCATGGCTCAGCTAAGGGCTGAAGCCATGACTCATATTAGTATGGGCAAGGAGGTTGCCATCATCCTGAGCGAAGCCGGTGGGGTACACGGTGATGCGATCTTGGAGGTACCCGCACGGGCGGTCCGGGCCAATGATGCGATGAGTTGGGGGGCTTCTGTCTTACATGGGTGCATGCTTCAAGGACGTGAGGCTTGTTCCACTGGGTGGCAGAACCCTTGACTGGGAAGCTGGGCTGTGGCCGCCTGGGCATGTTGCCAGGCGCGAAGCCTTTCTTGGCACGCCGTGCGTTCATTGGGAGGCACGGCCCTCGGCTCCCACAGGGGGCTTTGCGCTTGTTCAGGACTTACTGGCAGCTTGCGCCAAGGAATGCCGTGACTGTGTTCAGACTTAATATGATCTCCCAGGCCAAGGCGGTTGGGAAACTGCCCCAAGCGTGGCGAGTAAGCTCTACAGCTGCGGAAACTTTGCTGGAAGATTCGTTTGGCAAAGTTGGCCGGGCGGGTCTGAACCCTATGACTTCATGCTTTCATGCTTTTGGAGGCTGTCGTGGCCGAGAAGAGAACTTTTGGTGGCCTGATGCGGCCCTCTAGGCTCGTAGGTTCCTTATGCCTACTGGCAAAAGGATGGCTGGCATTCATGGGCATCTCATGCCTCTTATTCAAAGAATCCGGCAGGTCAAGTTGATGCTTGGAAATTTGTTGGAGCCTGCTGTCACCCATGATTGAACGCATGGGGGAGACGGTAAATAGGGTCATCAAAACTGCCTCAAAGATACTGCGCCCGATAAGTTGAAAAAGTGCGAGCTGCACGTTGTCCCCTGATCCGGAGAAGGTGTTTCCCCGCCTTCCGTTTCAAATGTGTCCCTGCTACGCTATGCTTTGGTAGGGCCCGTGAAAACGGATTCCAGAAACGGGTTCCGACGGATTCGAACCTCTCAGGGGCTGGGCGGCGTGGAGCCGGACGACATATTGCTCCTCTTCCTGCTGCGGAAGAAGGACATTGAACTCGGACTCGTCCCGTTTGTTAATTCACTTCTGTTTGTTTACTTGTTGGGCTGACACTTTTACTGGCAAACGAAAAGTTTGGAGTTGTTTGGCCACTCCACTCAGGAAGTGAGTTAAAAGGGTTCAACACCAACTTTTGGGATGGACAAATGATCTTTGGAGATGTGAGCATGTCAAGCGAGATGGCACCCCACGCGTTCCAAGCGCCGAAGCCCTTGTGGAACCGTTCAAGGATTTGCAAGTTTAAGCATCACCAGAGCCTTTTGGCACTTTTGTTTCTCTTTGGAAATGGGCACTACGTAGCGGGAAGCAACGGAGGGGAAGCGCTGCATAGGATCTATGCTTGGAAGTCAAAGGGCCATTGTGGGCACTTCATGCTTGGTTTTGTCAAAGGCTTCGTGGGGGAAGGCTTTTGGATTGGTTCTTGAAGCATTGGTCCAAGACAACCGTTTTCTGAGATGTCGCCAGGTTCCCCTGGAGCGGCTTCCGCTGCTTTCGAGCGGCGCCGAGCGCCTGCTACTGAAACTGCAGGCGGTGACGGCGGTCAGAGGCCACCGCATCCTCTCGCCACAGGAAGCGGTGGCTTGGATCCGGGGTGGAACCAACGGGGAGAACGCGGGAAAGCGCTCCGAGAAAACCAACAAGTCAAAGATGCTGTCAGAAACCAAATTCGGAAATCTCTCAACAACCTTGAATCCCCATTCTGGAAACCCAAGGTTGGGAAAACACACCGAACCCCCCAGTCAGTTTTTCTTCGGATGCTTCGCGTTCCGAGGCCAGGTGGCCACCCGCCCGGGACGCGGCCTGCTTCAGCAACCTCAGGTTTTGGCCGCTCGCGGATGGAGTCATCGCCACGGACGCTCAGACCTGGCCCCACGAGAACTTCGAGCCGGTGAGCCGGGGGGCATGGGCATCGGAGCAGGGCCAGGGATTTGTCCTTTTTTTTCTCATGTGGATGTGTGTGTGTGCGTTGTGTGTGTGTGTTGTGTGTGTGTGTGTGTCTCAAGTGTGTCTCTTTTTGGGGGTTTCAATAGGGAAACCCGGAAAAAAAAAACACACCACAAAATGGGGGGGTCCCCCCGAAAAACGACGTTCATTGATTCCTTGTTTTTTTTGGCCCAAAGTTTCAACAAGATTCACTAGATGTTCTTGTATAATTCCCTACGACTATGTTTCCCTATATTTCCCAACGTGTTTCTGTGTGGGGGGTGCAAGAAGGGGGTTGGTTGGAGGGGATTAGGCTGCAATGTTCTGTGACTGGCCGAGGGGGTCGAGTTGAAAATGACAAAGTCTTCACAGGAATGGAAATCCCACTTTGGCATCACCGAAGGGGTCTTTTTTCGCAAAAGCATGGAGTGTGGGTGCTATGTTTCCCAGGTCAGTCAAAGGTCCTGGTTCCTAGTGGTTCCCTTGATGCTCTCTCAGGTGTCCCTATAGTTTGTGCCTTTGATTTTTGAGCCAGGGTTGGATCCTCCGAACCCTTGCTCCATATTCCCCCAGTCCCTACGTCGTTTCTTGTTTGCCATAACCCGCAAGTCATAAAATCGTCGAGGCGACCCACTCTTGGCAATAGCTTTGATTCCCACAGGTGATGTACCTCTCAGACGACTCCCTGGCACTGCTGGACACGAGGCCGGACGTAGCCAAGCTTCGTGTCTTGGACATTTGCTGCGGCAGCGGGGTCCAAGGCGCGGCTTCGCAACAGCACGGCGGGTTTCTTTTGGGCTGAAACAAATCAGGTTGGTTGCTTCAGAAATTTTGGTATACTTGAAGGCTGACTAAATATGGATCAGAAATCAGAACAAGGAACTTGCGCCGGAGTTGGGTCAAGCCAACCCCCCAATGTTCAGCTAAGCATGGCATGGAAATCTCACTTTTGCCCACTCTAGCACGGCAAGAACTATTACCCCTAACCCCTAAAGCCCGACAAACTCGTCCCAAACCGTACCCGCCCCCCCCCCCCCCCCCGCCCCAGACTTTAGAATTTTGGAAAGACCACTTTCGTATCAAGCCAAAGCCAATCCCAAGCTCCACCCCCCCAGACAAACAAATGCGAATCCCTAGGGTTTTTCTCCATTTAAGTTGCAGTTTCAAGTTGGCTACCACCAGTAAATTGATCAACGTATGGTGGAAATCCAGGCAGTTTCATCAGGCATCTCTGCCCTGCGCCGCGGTGCCGAATCCGTGGCCTTTGTGGATTTGAATCCCCGGGCCATCCAATTTGCAGAGTTCAACCTGGCGCTGCTCGGGCGAATCTTCGGTTTTTGTTTGCGGAGCCTCGGGTGGGTCTTGCCGTGGTGGTTCCACCAGCCATCCGGTTAAGCTTGGGTGTTTGGATGTTTTTTGTTGGTTTAGCGGTTGCATTTCCATATTCAAGCAAGTTGGTCACTTGTAGCAGGGGATCGGAAAACGGCCAGCCCCGTTGTGTTTTCTTCCAAAAGCAAAGCCGTCAGCTCGAGCCCTTTTTGATGCTCCAGCGTCCGGACTTTTCTTTTGGGTCATGCATTTGCGTTGAGGTTCGAGCTGTAGGTCCAGCTTTTGAAGGATCCCTGATTTCAAGTTTTGGAACGTAGACCTTGCAGAACCATGTGTGTGAAAGTGGAATCCAAAGGAACAACCATTACACATGTTCTCTTGGTTTAAACCTAAAAAGGGCCGAACGGTTTTTAATCCAAGTGTTGGTCCACCACAAGGATGTTTGGTTTTTCAGGTTTTATCCCATCTGAGTGTGTCGTGCTTGGAGTTGGTACCCTTTCTGGTTGTTTCACGTACCAAGAGGAAGCCACCCATGTTTGTTGTGAATACTGGTGATTCCTTTCTCTCAGACAGACGCAAGGAAACCCATGACTGTGTCAGCCAAGAGCATTCCTGTTCTGATCCCGTGTTGACCCTTGTTTGTCAGGCTTTGGAAGTTTCGATCTGGCTCTTGAGTTGGTAGCAACTCAGGGGTCAATCCAATCCTTTGGCCCTTTCGACTGAGGCTCAATAAGCGTTTAGATCGCGACTACAGCTTCCACCATGGAGATCTCTACTCTGCCTTGGACTCTGACCAGAGGTTGGATGGGGTAGAGGGCCCAAATTGCGAGAGAGAGAGAGAGAGAGAGAGCGTCAAACAGGCCAACATGTCAGGCACACGCGCGAGGTGGTTGTTTGTTTGTTCGTAAATTGGTTGGTGGGTTGGTTGGTTGGTTGGTTGGTTGGTTGGTTGGTTGGTTTGTGTTTGTTTGTTTGTTTGTTTGTTTGTTTGTTTGTTTGTTTGTTTGTGTGTTTGTTTGGCTTTGTCTGGTTTGGGTGGAATTGTTTTGTTTGTTTGATTGTTTGTTTGCTTGCTCGTGTGTTTACAAGGTCAAAAGCCACGTGTGGAGGCAGCCTTCAAGACCAGTTCATGCATTTGGGGGTCATATTCTCGCTGTGCATTCAGCAAGGGAACTTTTTTTGCAGGCTTTACAGGGAAACCAAAAGGAACCGCCACCAGGCGAGTCCAAATCCCTATCTTGACACATATCCGGTTTGGCCGCAGGTTTCGGTACCATTTTCTTGCCAGACCTGCACTCGGAACGTCGGAATGGCCTTGGGTTTTTTATTTTCTGAGGGGCTTTAGTTACTTTTTGAGTTTGTTTTCGATTTTTCGCGGCAAACAAAGAGCTTTGAGCGTTTTGTGAACCATCTCGATGGGAAGTGCGTCTCCGTGGGATTCACCTTGGGGTAACTTCCGGTGAGCTCTCCGCGGTTCCCCTTCTGAGGGCCCCCAGAGCACTTTTTATTGTCACCGCCAGGTATGGGGGTGCCACTGGTTTTAGGGTTGAAGAGGGAAGAACTGGACAGAAGAAACAAAAAGGGAGCACTGTTTGGGGTGGGTGGGGCGGTGGGTGCCCGAGCTGCACTGTTCCCCATTGGTTTAGAGCCCAGTGGTTTGGAGTTTTTCTCCCCGCGAAAGAAGAACATCACAAATCGGAAGTTTCGTCGGGATTCCAGGTGGGCCTTCGTCTTTTTTTTGCTTCTTTCTTCATTTGTGTCTTTTCTCTCTCTTTTTTTCCGGTTTCGCCGTTTCATCAGGTTGAGGTGGGCCTTCGTCCTCTTTTTTCTTTCTTCTCCAAACGAACAAAACATCAAAAAGCAAAAATCAAATGCAGAAGTTGCCAGGTTGAGGTGGGCCATCGCTTTTGTTTGTGTTCGGTCAGGTCTGACGTGATCCTTTTTCTTTTCTTTTCCAGGTTCGACCTGATCTTGGCGAACCCCCCGTTCCTGCCGAACCCGCAGAACATCGCCTCCCAGGCGGTGGCGCTTTTCGGGCACGGCGGCGCGGGTGGGGAAGACGTGGTGCGGCGCCTGTGCGGGGAGGAGCTGCAGAAGCGCCTGGAGGAGCCGGAAATTCAGTTGTTTCTGGCCGGCTTGATGGGTATGCCTCAAGTTTTCTCGAGCTGGGGTTACGGGTTTTAGTCTTTGGTTCCATTTAGGTGCCATTTTGGTCCCACTTTTTTGAGCCACAGCCATATGTTTCTGGCCGGTTAGGCAGGGAATGAGAAACGGAACGACCCCTTTTTAAACCGTTCCTATGGTTTCCTTTATTCGGGAATCCCAAAACGGTTCATTCCATGTCTCATTCCCTGCAGTTTTCGCACCAGCAAGTTGTTCATTGTTCAACGGGTCAGCTCGAGAAGTGGGGTGGTTTTGGGGCAGCCTTCAGAAGGAGATTCGGTTGCTGCTGGGGACATGGGCTTATTTGTTTGCTTCCAGGGCAGCGGGTCCGGAGCCAGAAATGGGAGCCCGGTGCTTGGTTTGGTGGCTCGCTGGTTTGGTAGAGCGGTCATTTCCAGGCTGATGGTTTTGGATGTTCACGCGGTTTTCAAGCAGCGTGCTCCGGTTCAACTTGGGTCTTAGGTTTTAGGTTGGTTTTAGTTGGTTTAGTGGTTGGGTGTCCATTCAATTTCGCCCACTGAAAGTTGTCAAACTTTTAGCAGGGGATCGTAACACAGACAGCCCAGATCAGCCAACATGGGTGTGTTTTTGTGCGTTTTTGAGGCTACCCTTTTTGCCTACTACGGGATGCCAACCGGAACCAATGATCTCAGGGCCCCTTCAGGCTGGTTTCCTTTTGGACTGCTACTTTGAGAAACAAATGGGTGTGTCAAAGTAGGGGCGCCAAAGTTTGCGGTTTTCCTTTTGGTTTCCACCAACCTAAAGGGGTCCCCTCAAAAAACGATTCACCCACGGAGTTCATGGAGCCCTGATCTTCAGGAGGGCGGGTGGCTGATGATGGTGACATATGCGCCCAACGTGGAGGATCAAGACGTCCGACGAAAAGGGGGAAACCGGGTTCCTCTCCTTGGTCCCCCAGCAATTGGTGCCAACTTTTACCGTTTCTGTTTTGGTTGGGAGGGAAACCCCCTATAGACTACAGAAAAAAAGGACCAACTTATTCTAGCCTCTCTACTGGAGGACCCAGCTTAGGATTCACAGAGGGGTTTCAATGAGAGCCGACATGGGATGTTAGTGAACCCCATGTAATTATATGTTGGTGAGCGTGCCACGTCACCTCCTATAGTACGGTAGATCGGGATGATCGGGGTAAATATTGGCAGTTGCTCAAAATAAGCAGCGCCCAAAACGGATTCCTGTTGGCCATGTTAGTGGGCCGTTCTGCTTGGTTTCATCATGGCCAAGGCCTGTACAAACCTTGGCCATGTTGGTAGAACCACCTGTCAATAGGTTTTCGGGCACCGCTGAGCTATACTCAAAACCCGGGTATATGAAGGTTAGCACGGGAGTTTTGCTTCCCAAGAGGAACCCCAATTTGGTCACCCTCCCCCAGGCAGGTTATGGGCGAGTACCAAATCGAAAGAAAACCATAAAGATGCAAGCGAGGTGTCTCAAGAAGATTGGGGAGGCTTCATTGTGTGCGTGTGTTCAATGAAGTTTGTTGAATCAGGGAGGTTTCTGGAACAGAACTATTTTCAGATCTGGACAGTTTTCGGGTGACAGGTGATGGATGGGTTGCTCATTTGGGGGGGGGGGGTCCGACCCACTCATGTGGGCATGTCTCATGTTGGAATCCAAAGTTTGATGTAGTTTATTGGTGGGAAACCAACGGTAGAACCAAAGCGGGACAAAGAACCAGAGTACAAATCACCCAACCTGATTTTGACCATTGAAAGACACTGGAACACATACACAATATCACACAATATTCATTGCTTAGGGTTGGCTAAGCATGAAACATGTTCTGAGAGACTATGGGTGTGTCTTGTTTGAGGGGCGCCACGTGTTTTGACTCTTTTGCAGTGAAACCAAAAGGAAACCATACATTTTGGGGGAGTTCCACAAAATCACACACCCGTGTCATGGTTGTTGTTGGGAAACATTTTACATTTTTGCTTCTTGTGGTTTAGTGGTTGAATTCCCCACTTAACTACTAAAGTGTGAGAATGGTTGCTCCCCTTCCAACGTCAACCAAGATATGTTTTTTTCTGTGTGCCAGAGCTCCGAGTCAATAAGCCGATCAAATCGACTTCCAATGCTGGAGGAGATGCCCGGGAGGCTGCAGAGGACTGGAAAAAGCACAACTCAGCGCCGGTGGGTTTTACGTAACTCCCAATGAGTTCATTTGGAGGTATTTCTGTTATTTGCGCCTCTAAGCCCTCATATGGCCGGATTGGGGGTTATGTTTTCTGACAGCTGTTTCGGCGCTGGACCCAAAGTTCAGCTGAATTGGATCACTATGATCACTTGTTGTTTCTTTCTTTTTTCCGGGGGGGGCAATCTCTCAAAACTCAACTGTGGGATTTCCCTCTGAGGTTAGTTGAAAGGACGACCCTTGTCCCTGAATTATCGCAAAAAAAAAGCATGCCCTGAGCTTTGACACGTAGCCTTTGGGGTCGACTCGTAGCCCATCAAGGCCCGGCGAAGTGAAGATTGGAAAGCCACAATGCCAACCGATGGGTGCGACCGGTAGACTTTTCGTCCTGTATATAGATTGGGGTAGACTTTTCTACTATGAGCTTTTGAGAGTGTGCCTGTAACGATCTCCCCCCAAAAAAACACCTAAACCATAAACCCTAAACCCTAAAATTGATTAGGCCTTTTAGGCTCCCCCCTAGTACAGGTTGGTTCGGCCCAGCCAAACCTTATGCGATGTTGGCTTCTTCTTTTTTTTAACCTCCTTGTATTTCTTTGGGGGGGTTCTTTCAACCCAGGTGGGTACCATTTTGGTGGTTGCAACACCGAAAGTAGACTTGAGTAGGGATGTCAAACTTCTGACATTCCCATCACCGAATTCGATCCAGCCCAAATGGCTCCGACTCAAAAGACCTACCCTCTCAAAAGTCGTCTTTCCTTCACTGTTCTTGGCATGTTTTTTAGTTTTTTAGTTTTTTGGTTCTGTTCATCTTTACTGGGGGTCTGCAAAAAACTTCAAGTTTTTTGCTACCATACCAAGAGTAGAGATGTTTCCACAAGGGTTTTCATGTCAGGGTGCCCCGATGTAGTCTCAGCTCGAATTTGACTCCCGCCCCTGGAGGTACCTAGGCCGAGACGCTGAGATTCGCGTCTTTGGGGGCAACCGGCAGAGCGCCGAGAACTTTTTGCCCGTGGCAAGTGAGGTGGAGGCCCTGCGGATAAGAATTTGCGCACGTGTGAAGAATAAATGAATGAACTTGTTTGCTTAGCCATCCGGTTCCTGATGTTTTGTTGAAAAGCTGTTTAGGGTTTAGTGGGGGGTTCCACGAACAGTTAAACTTTTGAGGGAGATCTGAGGACAGCCCAGTTTATTCTTTGATTAGTGAACCAACCCAGCTGTATTAAAACTGAAAGAGCTACAGGAATTTTGAATGGAGAGAAACTGGCTGAGATTGTTCAAACCACCTCAAAAGTGGCTGGAGGACATGAATCCCCTAAATGATGTCCACCAACCCCCAACAGCCCCGGGACCCCTTAGATGAACCACCCACATAGGGGATCGACCCCAAGCTTCCAGCGCAAAATGTTTTGGAACAGTTCTTGGGGTTCGTTGGTGGGGAAGCCAAACAAAGATGGGATTTGAAGGGTGTCACTGAACTGTTTTTCTCACCAAAGCATCACCTCCCAGCCATAGGTGGCCTGTTGATAGGTCATTTGGTTGAACATAGATGTCACTGGTTGTAGGTTGGTTCTCTCTCTTCATTTGCCAGCGCCATCTATTTCACTCAAATGACACCTATGCCCCCTAGAATCTCAGACTCGCGGTGCTACGCGAAAATTCCGGGAGTTTACATCCCATTCGCTTGGAACAGGCCCACTGCTACACGGAAGCCTTGGCCGAGCAGGGCATCACCTCCATGTCGGAGGCGGGTCCGAATTCGGCCCGGGGAGCGAGACGAATTCCGGGACTGGTCGACCCGAACCCAATTGTTCTGGTGGAATGACGACCGAATTCACGACCGAGTTACCACCCCAAATGGTGGTTTTTGTGGGGAAGATCCCTCCATCCAGCTTATTTCAGGCTGGTGCAATACTATAATTCACCCAGATTGTTTTGGGCTATTCCAGTTGATTTGCCTCCATTGCCAGTAATTTTCATAAATAAATGGAGAACATCCGAGGTGTCCGAGCACCAACGCTGCATGGCTTATTGCTCCGAAATACACCTTGGAATTGCTTTGTTTTTGGTGTTTGTTGATTTTGCAAGCTTAAGGGTTCTAAGTCTGGAAGTTCCGGCTGTCAATTTTTTTTTTTGTTCGGAGCTGTAGCGCAATGGCAGCGAACGCAGGCCAGCTCTACTCTGAATGCAGCTTGCTTGACGACTTTCCCGGCCCAAGGTTCCAGAACCCTTCAAAGGTTTCCTTTCTCTTTTCGGGCTGGAGATTCATAAGCCCTGAGCATTAGCCATGTTTGACCTCCGGTCATTTCTCCTACTTGGGCACCTCCATGATTTTGGTTTTTGCTTGAGTGTCCCTTTGCCACCCCGCAAAAAAGCAGGCACCAACTCCGAGGCACCACACCCATACGAGTTCAATCCCGGGGCATCGACCGGCTTTTCATGGGGCTCTCATCTGATTTCTGGTGTGCCGCAGCGTTGGCCCCAAATACCACAAATACTTGGAGTCGTGGACGGGTGATTGGCTATTCGTTGACCTTCCCATATGGACATTTGGGTCAAACAACTTGCTGGTTCTCAGTATGAGTTGGAATCGAGAAAAACCATCCAACTGGTGGTTTCCTTTCGGAGGCCATCGTTTTGGTCCGCTTCGGAGAGAAGAATCTGGCCTCGCTGGAGCTCCGTGATGAGCTCTTTGCGGACCGAAACTTTCTGGAGAGCATTGGGCAAATGACTTCACGAGCGGAGAAATGACACGAGCGTTGGCTATTTGACGGCTGCCTCTTCAGACCGTTCTGTTTCTCCCCCGAGGTGTATTTGTTTGTAGTTTTTTTTTTTTTTTTTTTTTTTTTTTTTTTTTTTTTTTTTTTTTTTTTTTTTTTTTTTTTTTTTTTTTTTTTTTTTTTTTTTTTATGTTGTTTGTTTGGTGATTTTATGTTTGTTCTTTTCGCGAATTTCCAGCAACTGCTGGTATTTGTGTGGTCATCAGGCTACCACATGGCACCACAAGCCCCTTCAGTGGAATTTTGGGGGGAATTGGACAGCTTTTGGAAGGTCCTGGAGGAACTATACCCTTGTCGAACACAATCAAACTTACCTTGTATCTATCCCATTGGCACAAACATGTTGCAATGCCAACTTCGAAGTGGTTCTTCGGATTTCTCTTTGGAGCAATACTCAGGCGAATCTGGATGGGGCCAGGTCAACAGGATTTTTCTTGTTGGTTTCCTTTCAGACCGGTGTTCCACGGTTTTCCTGAACAACCACCCCAGAAAGGGTACCACCTCAATACAAAGTTTCCTTTTTCCGCCCAAAATCAGGTAGCCCTTAGCTGGTGGTTTGAATTGTGGAACAAAGGGCAAAAGGTTCCCCCAAAAGGAGTTCCCCCAAAAAAGCCCCTCCCACAAAAGAGGTTCCCCCAAAACGAGCTCCCCTCAACCCCCCCCCTCCCACACAAAAAAGAGGTTCCCCCAAAACGACTTCCAACAAAAAAGTCCCCCCCCCCCAAAAAAAAAGAAGTTCCCCAAAACGAGTTCCCAAAAAAAGCTCCCGCAAAATAAAGGTTCCTCAAAACAAATTCCGGAAAAAAAAACACAAAAAAAAAACACCCAAAACAAAAACAAAAACACACGAGGCGCACCCTCCTCCCCCCCTTCCCCCGAAAAAGGAAAAAACAAAAACGCTTTGGCCCCACTTGGACCCTTGAGGTCCTGGGTGGCCTCACAAGGAGAGACCGGCTCGCGCTGGCCGGAGCATCTGGCCCCTTGGCCGGGCTTGAGGTGGGCGACCCAGTCACCAGGTTTTCATGGTTGTTGGGAACCATCTTACATCTTGCTGGCGGTCTTGTGCTTGAAATCTCCACTGAATTGCTAAAGCTTGAATCTTTGTTTGGCTCCCCACGCCCAACGTCAGCCAAGTTTTGGCTTTGACCTTCTTAGGAGCCCACCTTCGAGGCCATAGGCTCCAAGGCCCTAGTTCTCTTGGACTGGGGACGGTTTTGTTGCAACCCAGGCGAGGTCCTTTTGGTTTCCTAAGCCACCACATGATGTGTGCGTGCCTTTGGGGAACCCATGGTGGTGGGAAGCAAGACTAAAGACGACAGAAAAAAGGGTACCAGTGTTCCAACCTCTCTACTGGAGGACCTAGTTGTTTGCTGATTCTGAGATCGGAGATCGGAGATTGGGTTGTATTGTCTCATTGACCTTGTTGCCCTTTCGAGTTCCTTCACGCGAAGCTCTTCATGCTTTTTGTCGGCTGGTTTGAGTGACCTGTTTGACAGCCATGGCATGGTAGTTATGGCGACTCCAGGTGCCACAAATTGGCACCGGAAATTGATTGAACAAGTCTGGACATTTGGCATTTCCACTCACGCGCAGTCTATGGGGGGATGGCACGCTTGTTCACCCATTTTGGGGGGCGTGGGAGAGGATCTGTTTGCTGTTGACACCTCCCCAAAATGAGCGGCACTGGAGATTCCCCTCCCACCGTATCCAAGCCGCTCGGTTTGAATCATAAGTGTCCTTTTTGGTTGTTTTGGTAGAGAATAGATGGCCCTGGTCCACCTGGTTGTTTCATCATCCATCGCCATCTATTTTACCAAAAGGACACCTATGCTCCAAACGCTTTCCTTTTTGTGTCCCTTCCAAGCCATCCGAAACGGGTTGCACCAAAAAAGGCATTCCGTTTGCCACGCGTGGGCGCGAAGGAAGTTAAAGAACACCGACTGGAAGGATCCCCGTTTGGAGAGGTCGGATTTGCTTTGACACCGTCCCGCATGATGGTAACACTGTAAGGCGGAACTGCACAAGTTGGTTTGCTTTGTTTTTGCGTTGTTGTTTTACGCCAACATGATATGTTGTAGTTGCGGCAACTGGGCTGGTTCAGAACCGACTTGGGCAGGGCTTGGGCTGCTTCACCTCTCGTTGGCATATTGTTTTGTTTAGTCTTTGTGGCCTGTTCGAGTGATTAGTGAGTGGATGCAAACTTAACAAACTCAAAGTCTTTTCATTATATACCTTGGTGATTTGGGTTGGTGGCTTGGGGATTTGAACCCCTGGTTCTTGCTCTCACTGGGAAACCGCACCCCAACCTCCAACCCTGAGCCAGAACCACCAATTGGAGGGAAACTGAAGTTCGAAGAAAATAACAATCTTTCTGGTTGCTTAGGGGCGTGGGACCCGCAACAAACCCCGTGGGAGCCATGAGGCGTCGGTGCTTCGATGCCCCCAGCAGCTCCAGTCGCAGCTGAAAACCGCCACCGGGCCCAGCGAGTCATTTGCCGCTGCGATAGGGGGGAAGGAGACATGGAAGGTCTTCCATTTGCTGAAATGAGTATTTTTCATTTTTCCCTTGCTGGTTTTTAAACGTCATCTGAAATGATTTATGTTATTCTTTCCTTGCTGGTTTTAAAGGGAATCGATTTCCCTATTGGACATATGAATAGTTTTTCCAGGGGGCGAAAACGCAAATGGAGAATGGGTCCATGTCCTGGTGGTCCTGTCCTGGTGGTTTAAAATTCGACCCATACCCATACATTTGTGGCACGTGAGACTTATTTATTACATGATGTTTAAAAGAGCGAACGTCGGTGCATCGGATTTTAATAAACCTGACCTATGAAAAGGGGGGGTGTTCTCTCCAAAAGTGACAAACCCCCACACAGCCACCCCCCAGATCAAAATCAACCACAAGTTCTACTTAGATCCAGGGTGTAAGTCCTCGAAGCCAAGAATCGGAGTCTTGGGGGAGATCTCTGAAAATAGCTTGGCGTTTCATAGCCCGGCTCAACTCTTTGGAGTGTTTTAGTTGGTTTTGTGGTGGAGGTTCCATTGAACCCACAAGTTCGTCACTTTGAGCAGGGGATCAGATTGGACGATGGGCAAATTCTTGGAATGCTTCCTTTTCAAGGAACCTTCCTTCGGGTAAAGTACATTGATCCACCGCGGATGGACGAAATCCTGCACCACTATGACACCACACCAAAAAAAACATACACCACACAAAAACCAAAAACACATCATAGTTTTGGTTGGTATTTGTAGGGGGACCCTCAGACACCCGGGGGTTTCCTCGGTGCGGAATTCTGAATGGATCTTCGCCCAGGTCCGTTTGTACCGCGACGGGGCGGTCAGCGATGTCGAGCTGCTGAAGCGGGCCACCGGGCCAAACAAAAACGGGCGGGCGAAGCTGCAAGCAGTGTTCGGTTTGAAAGGGAGCCCAGAAGGAAACCAATATCTACTTGTCTTATTATGTTTTTTCCCTTTGTCATTTTTTGTGCTGAGGGGAACCAATCTACTTTTTTTTTTCTGTCTTTCTTTTTCGTTCCTTTGTTTTGGAGGGGAGTCGTAGGTTTTTCCTTTTTTTCTGGGGGTTACTATATAGATATCTCCTTCAGTTTCTTGTGGGGTATGCTGAAATGAGTTGCCTCTCTTTCTTTTTTTTCTTTTTTTTTGGGGGGGGGGGAGTTTAAATGAAACATATGATGAATGCTGATTCGAAATCCTGTTGAAAATGGTGCGGGGGTTGTCTCCAAATGGACCGACCATGATTGGCTTCCTCAAAACCACGCCAAATAGGGGGCTGCGCTGAGCTTTCAGGCAGGGACCCTCCTGCACGCCCCCTCAAGGAACCAACGGGACTCTCGGAGGGTCGAAAGCATAGGCGTCGACTTTTTGGTTGTTTTGCTCGAAAAATAGATGTCGATTCCTGGTTTACCTAGTGGTTTCATCATGGGCCATCTATTTCCCTTAACATGGTTGTCGTTGGGCAACATTTTGCATTTTTCTTGTGGTTTAGTGGTTGAAATCCAACCACTTAACTGCTAAAATTTAATTTGTTTTGCTTCCCTTCCAAGGTCAAGCAAGTTAAAAGGACAGCTCAGTTGTTCAAAGCCGACCTTTTGACCTTTTGGTTTGCCCTGTTTGGTCTATTTTTGGTAGGGGTCCCAAAAGGTTAACCTTTTATTGATGGGTCCTTTGGGCAGGTGGGATGGTCCAAAGGCGTTTGGCCGAGCCAATTGGTGCTTCAAGTCATTGGTCTGAAATCAGGCTGGATGCGTCGCTGGATGCGTCGCTGGATGCATCAGCGGCGGAGGCACCCAACTGCCTCACAAGCAAACAGTTCTTGGCACCGGAAATCTGGAGCTCTCGGCACAGCCTGCTTTTGAACGCGGCCCCTTAAAAAAAACAAAAACACTATTTTTTGTTGTTGGTTTATGAGCTGATCAAAAGACACGCATGCGATGCTGTGATTAAAATGGCAAGCATGCTTGTCAAATATCACACATCAGAGCAGGCAAGTTTAGAGATGTTGGAGTTATCCTTGTTTTCTGCAATCTGCCAATCCTCGATTCTCATGGTGAGTTGTTCCTTGTTGTTCGCAAGCTTGTGCCTCTCCCAACTTGGAAGGTTTGCGTTTACTAGTGCAGTGTTGTAGATGGCGCAATCTCCCAACATTGGTTCCCTCATCCCCTCTACTGACCCGCATCCACCGCGAGGTGCGCGGTTTCTACTGTCACCTGGCACAAACACCCCGAGCCAAGACGCCCGGCCTAGGATTTGGATGGCACCTCCCAGCTACTTCTCAGCCAGGAGACGGGACTTCACCCAATCGGCCGGTGGGAACTCTGCGCAGTTTGCCCTCCCCAATCTGTGCCCCCGTGGAATGCAGTCTTTGCCCTTCCGCCCCAAGTGAAAGCGGAGCTTGTGGAGAGACGTTTGGAAGGCCAAGTGTTGATAGTTGCTCCAAGAGTCATGGAAGAATCCCGTCAGTACGGGTTTGTTTGTTTCTAGGTGGTGGGGCGGAAAGGACAGGAAGACTGTCGAAAGATGGCCATCAAGCTGTACTTCCCGCAATTCTTCTCAGGAATGCGCCTTTTGCTGTGCAGAGAGCCCTGGCTGAAGCACATGAGCAAAAGATCAGCCTTTAGAACCGGTTTGGCAATCGAAACATGATCAATCCTTCTAACCCCCACCCAACGGAAATTTACCTTTAGGGACTTTTGCAGCTTCTGAAGAACCATGCAGCTAGGGAATACCGCAACAGCTCTTTGAACTGCAATTGGGGCAGTTCGAGGGATTTGAGTAGGTGATGGATCCGCATCCCCTTAATGGTTTTGGGGGAGTTCGGATTTTTATTCTGGAGATCTCCATCGGATGCATGGGAAGCCTGAGTCCAGTAGGATCCTTACCCGAAATGCTGATGGTTGGAGAGATGGTTCTGATTTTGTGTAATTCACGGAGGCATGGGGGGGAGGGAGGGGAGGAGGGAGCCCAAATAAAGCCCTTATTCAGCCCTTCCTCCCCCATAGTGCTCGGTGACCAACCCTAGTTTCCCCATGTGGGGCCGGCAGGCACAAGCGAAGCTACAGATCATGGCACGGGCCCCAGTATTGCGGGATTGGAGAGGTTTCGGGTTTTCCTTGGTTGATTGATTGCTTGATTGATTGATTGATTGATTGATTGATTGGTTGATTGATTGATTGATTGATTGATTGATTGATTGATTGATTGATTGATTGATCGATCGATTGCTTGATTCATTGGATTCATTGATTCATTGTTTGAATGGTTTATGAAAGATGGGATCTATCCCAATGAGGGTTCCGTCCTTCACCCAGGCTTTGGGTCCACGCAAAAGATGCCAACTTACGGACGGGAGGGAGCTGGGCCAACGGATCGATCGCGGTCGTGGCGGATCCGTGTTTTCCACCGCGCCGGTTTGTTGTGGGGTGGGGGGGGAGGGGGCGCACAGAGAGGGCGCACCGCACGGATCGGAGATGTGAAACTTGCTGAGGACAACCAAACTCACTCAGAACCGGCTAGGGGTGAATGAAGGCATCTCCCTAGAACTGGTGGGAGCTCCAAACTCACGAGCCTCAAACTCCCCCCCAAAAAAAGGGAATTCACTCCAGCTTGGGGCAATCACCCAAGTTCAAGGGAATTTTGAGACTGCGAGTATCCTCCCAACCAAGTAACATAGAACTGACCCAGTGTTCTTTTAAAGGGACATGGTGGTCCCGAACGTCGATCGGTTCCGGCTGTGAAAAGGGTGGAAGGCGGCGTTTGCTGCTGCTCGCAGTCGCCCATGTCTCTGAATTCGATCCGGAGGCCAAGGAACTCGCGGCGGGCGGCTTAGACCTGACCGGCGGTCTCGTATGTTTTCACGTGCAGCCAATGTGGATGTGATTTTATTTTTGGAGGGTACCATTTTTTTGGTTGTAAAGGAACACCGAAAGGAACCCCGAAGCCTTGTTTTGTGCGGCACAGAAACAGGCGCTCGCCCCTGCTCTTCCAACTCTATTATTTGTTGAGTTGGAACCCGGGAACCGAACCATTCCTTGTGCCTTTGTGGTTAAGGGCAACTTGTTCATTCGCTCCCTAAGTTGAGGGGACCAGTTTCGGGCAAGTGGATCCCGGCTTGTTCATTCCTTCATTCCCCGGGAACCAGCAAGCTTCGGATTACATGGGCTCCCAGAGTTTGATCTGCCACCTGCAGGCATTCAGCGGCGTCAGAATGATCTGGCCGTGGGTCAACACCAATGGGATCCCATTTTGGGCTAGGTGCACCACCCATTTTAGGACCTATTTTAGTGGGGATTGGGATGTTCACTGAGGGTACGTTTTTTGTTACCCATAGCCATTTGTAGGATTCCAAAAAGGTGTTTTGCAAGTTTAAACCTTGTTCTGAGCAGATCAAACGTGTCACGGTGGAAAAAGCATGTGAACTGATGGTTGTCAAAGCAACTGATCATGGCCCCCTTCGGACATTTAGAGTGCCCCTGTTTAATAAGTACAGGCAAACGATGATCATGAGTGTTGACCGTTCACGTGACCTTCCCGGGCCATGCATAAGGGTCCTTTTTGGTTGTTTTGTTCGAGCATAGATGGCGATTCCTTGTTGACCTGAACCTAGGGAACTCCTTCGATTTTTTGCCAAAGGGACACCTATGTCCAGGCCCAGGACCCCAACCCCCCCCCCCCCTTTCACTTTGTCCAAAAGGGCACAGCTACGGCGCCGGGTCGTTCTTTAGCCGTTGAGGCGGCGGAGCAGGCAGAGGTCAGCTACAAGAGCCAGCTGTGCCCGGCAGCCCGGGTCGATTTCTCACGCGAGTCATCTTGATCAAAAGGTCAGAGAACCTGCCAGAGAGACTTTCTCGTAATGGAACCCCCCTGTGAATGGATCAGCATCTGTTTTGAGGCAATCCAGGCAACCTCTGGGTTTCCAGTGGCCATCAAACTGCCTTTGGTGCCAGTTGTGGGGGCTTCCCTCGAAAACCAGCAAGCCAAAAAACACGCCTCCCGTGTTGCCCTGGCAATTGAAGGTCTGGGTTTTGTAAGCGCGCGGTCAATTGGTCCACCTTTTAATTTAGGGTACTCGAAGAAGGCTTGATTCCTCACGTAACTATTCGCATAGACAAGAATCCACTGCAGATGAGCAGCACTCTTGTTGCACATGTCACTCCCACCACCCCCAACACCCCCCTCAATGCTTAGCTGCCTAGGCATTCATGGGGGTGGGTCTGTTTTTGCTGGTACCCTTCTTGGGATGGTGTGAAAGCGCTTGAAAGCGCCGCAAAAGCACAGGCTGCAGTTTTTAGGGACCCCCATGTTGAGACACGCCCACTTGCATGTGGCTTTGCAGGTTCTTCTTGCCATTTGCCTTTTGACCAGCTCGGGAAAATGAAGCTCCCACGAATCAGGAGCTTGTCAAAGTCACAGGATTGCATTTGCCACTCGACAAAAGAACTCAGGGAGTTGTTTTTGAACGAAAAGTTGCGTTTGCAACTCGAAGAACCCGAGAGGAGCTCAGTTCCTTTTGGCTTGGCGGTTTGACCCCCAGTTCCTTTTGAAGGCAAATTGGGAAGCCAAACCAATGAGAGGTGGGAAAATGACACGCTGGGTGCCTGAGCACAAGCCCTGGGTTTTCTCAGCCGGCCGCTTCAACCAGCGCGGAGTTGGCGAGGGTCGCTCTTGGGCACTTGGCTGAGGCACGCTCAGCACGGAGATTGCTGTGACACTGCAGGAGGGAAAAGAGCAAGAGGCGCCGGCGAGATGTCTTGAACTTGGGTAAGTGGTGGCAGCACTAATTCTCACTCCCTGATTGCAAGGACTTCAAACTTTTGCATGACAACTAGTTTAGCGGCAAACCCTAAACCCTAAACCCTAGTAATAAAAATCAGACGTGTTTGGACCAGGGCACTCATGAAGTGAGTTGCTCCTATAAGTTGGAATGACTTCATTTTCAATGTTAATGGCATGGGTACCTGATCCGTGTTTCACGGCGGCAGATCTCATCTCTCGAGTCGGACTCTTTTTTCTGGTGGCTTCCCTTCCCAAATCCTTTGGCTTCTCCTGTGGCTACGTGAGCACACGGTGTTTGCTTCTCGATGCTTTTAGGAATCGGACCTCCCAAAAGTGGCTTCGGCTTTCTTCTGAGTTTCCCTTTCATCCCCCTCAAACTTGGTACCAACTCAAAAAATACGCGAGCCACCCGGGTCATTTGTCCATTGTCCCGATCTATTTGGGGCTGCATGGAAAATGTAGAGAAACCCCACCAAAGGAGCGCTTCTTTTTCCGGTGAGTTTCCATTTAACACCACCCCAACAGTGGTGCTTTGCCCGTGGGCTTCCATGTAAAATCACCCCAAGCACGGGGTTCCCAACGTCCCAACAGCGCAGGGGGCGGCGACGTCACTTGGGAACGGGTCACTTGGGAGGTGGAGGGCCTGGAACTATTGCAGCTGGCCAGGGGCCGAGCGGTTGAAGGGTGGGAATGGACCGGATCCGGCCGAAACTTGAAGGCCTTTGCGACCCTTGAATGGAGAAAGTCCGCCGAAACCAAAACGAAACGGCAGAAAACCGAAAGACCCGAAAAAGTAAAACAAGACATATATTTAAAAAAGAAGAATAATCAACACAAGTCTGAAAAACTTGCTGCAGGGAATGACCACTTTTTGAACCATCCAACTGGTGGCTTCCTTTACGGGAATCTCTGAGGTGCTGAGCACCGCCAGGATGGATGGCTTTTTTGTGGTCGTTCCAACTCATTCCCTGCTGAGAACCAGCAAGTCATGCTTCAAGGTGCATTGGGGGGGGGTCCAACAGGGAGGGCAGGTGATTTCCACATGCTTTGTTTCTTGTTCTTTGCTGCTTTTTGTTGTTTTCTTGGGGGGGGTGGAAGGCACTTCGCGGGGTGGAAACGTCAAATCAACCTCCAGGGTCACTTGGAGGATGCCACCTGATTGGACCCAGTCCGGGCTCCCCGAAATGGTGTTGCTCGAATCGGGAGGCTTGCAAAAACCCGCGGTATTCTGCTTTCTGGTCCCAACTCTATTGAGAATGGCCAATTCCTGCACGGGACGTGGGGACCATGGCAATCGATGAACAGGAACTCTTTGGAAACCAAACTCTGGTTTGGGTTGGTCATTGGGCTGACGTCATTGTTGGTGGGGAGGTTGCTTCTGGTTCTTACTTGTGGCGATGGAGCCTCAGTAGCTTGGTCAATTGACGTTAATCCCAAATCTAATGGGAAAGTGTTTTTTTCTGCTGTTCGGCAGAGAGAAAGTACTCAGCAGAGGGGAGAGTTGAGCTTTGTCGGTGACATGTATGTTTTCGACATGAGACTTCCGAAGCAGACTTGTGCTTTCCAGCTGGTTGACAGTCAGCTTCCAAATCGG
Source organism: Effrenium voratum (assembly GCA_963377175.1). Taxonomy (NCBI): domain Eukaryota; class Dinophyceae; order Suessiales; family Symbiodiniaceae; genus Effrenium; species Effrenium voratum. The sequence continues at coordinate 278,275 of CAUJNA010002657.1, read as the reverse complement.
GTTTGAAGCCCTGGTTCTTGAGGGATGGGGTTTCCCTCCAAGGGAACCCCCGGCCATTCTTCGCCTCCGATCCCCTGAGGTGCAACTTCAGCTGCGCGAGCACTACGCAGCGACATCCGGGCAATTCCTGCAGGAGGCGAAGTTTGCTTTTATTCGCTGGGGTGACTGCAGATGGGAGCGAAGACTGCATGAGCGTGGAACATCGGGGCTTTGTGAGCCACGGGAACCCCCTTCAAGGTGATAGGAACTCAGCATGGGAGTGGCAACCTTTGGTAGGGTGAAGAACTCCACAACCTTTGTGATGTCCGGATACGTGTTCAGAGTCACCCTAAGGCTGGCGTTGTGTTCTATTGCCAGATGGCTGTGGGTCAAAACTAATGGGATCCCATTTTGGGGTTTTGGGTGAATTCACCACGCATGTTCGAACCTATTTCACTGGGGATTGAATTGGATGTTCCCTAAAAATATGATTTTGCTTTTGACCCACGGCCATACTGGATGCACGAAATCCTCACCACTTTTGCAACCATGGTTGAAACCATAGTTTGTTGGTATTTACAGGGGGGTCACCACACACCAGGCTTTCTTAGGTGGTGCGAAATGGATTTCGTCCATCCACAGTATCGCCACCCAAACCAGTTTGTCGCTCCGCTGGCCAGGTGGCTCAGCTGAACTTCAGCCTGACTCAGCTGGGCCAGCGTCGTAGCCCGAGTAAATGGTGGTAAATAAAGCGTTTGGACTTTGTTTGGCCAATCCACTCAGGAAGCAAGACATGAGAAACATTGAGAAACTCCAAGAGGAAGGAACCTTATTTTCCAGTAGAACTGGCGTCGCCTTGGGTCGCAAACTGACGATTGCAGCCTGCATTCGGTGCTTCCGGAAGCATGAAGCGAAACATGTGTGGAAGGTTTATTGCAGCTTCGTTGTTTCATGGCAAGTTGCGAAATGGGTTTTCCCTTGAGTGGTGCAATGTACCATTGCCACGGGAAATGGCAAATCCTGCCATGCGCTCGGGGTTTTGGAATGGCAAACTCCTTGTGTGCACGATGTTGACTTGGTGGCTCCCAGCCTTTTTAGCCTTTGGTGTTTAGTGGTAGTCTCCATTTTAAGAGTGAGTCACTTTTAGCGGGGGATCTGAGGGCAGTTCAGCATCGCAGCTGCCTTGGTGAGAAGTTTGTAGCGCCCCCGCCGGCACTCAGAGGTCCCCAGTGTGACGTCCTGAGGCCTCCGGGATCTTGCAGAAGGCCTGGGCAACTGGGCTTCTAGGTCCGCCAGCTATCTTGGGTTGGGAGGGAAACCCCCCACCAAAATAGGCTACAGAAAAAAAAAGGATAGCCTGATTCTGTTGGAGGACCTAGGCTTAGTCCCCTTTGAAAGGAGCATACTTACTTGACAGTGTTCAAACACCCAAGTTGGGACGGCGATTCAGCCAGCACTGTTTGAATTGGTGGCTTGGTGGTGTGGAGATGCACCCCAGCAAAAGCCTTTTGAATCAAATGGGGAAGGCTGCCCCCCCAAAACCTGCCACCACACCTTAAACATCAAGTCGCTTACTTCAGCTCCGGAACTTGGATCTCGAGTCCGCTTGTTTCGGGCTTTCTGGTGGCCATTTTCGTGGTCGAGACAAGTTCTTGGCCACTGGCGTGGCCCAAAAAAAAAGGCGAGAGCCTTGTTTGGGCCCGTCTTCGGTGAGTTCGGGGTGGAGGAAAACGGGCGCCCTCGCAGGCGCGGACTTGCCGGACCTCGAGCTCGAGGTCGGCGCTCGGCGCGGGGGTCGGTTTGTTGCCGCGCTGGACCAAGATCGGATTTGATTTTTGGGTCCGATCGGCTGGAAATGAGAGGAAAACACGCCTCCCCTTTTAACCTAAGTCCCCCAGCAATTGGTGCCCTTTCTCACCGGTTCTTTTTAAGGGGAGGGAAAGCCCCTAAAATAGACTACAGCAAAAAGGGTACCAACTTATTCTAACCTCTCTACTGGAGGACCTTTTAACCATTGGCTTCCTTTCTGTTGGCGGTCAGTGAGCTATCGACCAAGATCTTCATTTTTGGCTTGATGGGCTGGGATTTGAGGGAAGGAGTTGAAATCACCCCCGTCAAAACCAGGGAATCAGGAAATAAGCCTCTTGTAACCATTCTTTTTACGGCTTCCTTCAAGGGATGGTAATTAATCCCACTTTGTTAACTTACCCTCGGATATAATCCCCTTAGACTCCAATTGCCATCTTTACCGTGTAGATCCTTGAGCCTTCAGATAGCCCCGGTCCCTTGGGTCCCTTGGGTTCCAACTCCAGGTGGCCCCAGACGTGCTGCCGCTCGCCCTGGGCCTTGCCTCGCCCGACAGCCCAGCTGGCCAGCTCTCAAGATCACTTTTGGGGGGTGAGAAACCAAAACCAAAAACCAAACACTTTTCCAAACCAAAACCAACACCAAAACCACATAAACACAAGACCAAAGTCACTATTCCGCACCTGTGATTGTGAGGATGTCAGTAAGAGGGTCTGTTTGTTTTGAAGCTACCCTTTTTGGGGGACGGTCCGCAAAGGGCACGAAGATAAAACCGCCCCTTTTAGGGGGTTCCCTACTTTGAGACAAACCCAAGTGGAGAGCTGCAGGTAGACCTCTTTGAAACCACCATTCGACCTGGGTGAGGCGGATGTCGTAGAGGGAGACATAGGCCCCTAGGTCCCCCAGCAGTGCCCTTCACCCTTTTTTGGGGAAGGGTTCCCCTACTAAAATAGACTACCGAGAAAAAACACATATCGGGCACCCTTATTCTAACCTCTAAAATCTGGCGGACCTAGGCATACCTAGGCCCAATTTGTCCCACTTTGCAGGGGGGAGGTTCGTCCGAAAAACGGGCCGTCGAATAAGGCGCGAGGTGCCGGACACGCAGATCTCAGCGTCCTCGCACTCGCACCTGGCAAGCTGCGCCAGGCATCTGTTTGTTTTTTGTTTGGTTATTTTCCTTGTTATTATTGTTTTTAGTGTTATTATTATTATTTAAATATGATTATTATTCTTGTTTGTGTTTTCTTTTTTCATTTATTTCCTTTTTTTCCTCACCCAGCCAAGCCGTCAATAATTCACTTGACCTGGTGAGAAGAAACAATAATTTCTTGGAGGATCCATTTTGGGGCAAAAACACAACCTTTGCCTGCTGCGTCAATGGTTTTCGAAAATCAAGTCTTTGGTCATGTTGTGATGTTTGCGTCTCGAAGGGGACCCTGATGGAGGGAAAGGAAAGCCCCAACTAGAAAGAGGTGCGGACATTTCCGGCCGGTTGAATCATTATTGTTTTTGGCCGGCAGATGCCCCTTACCAGGTCTTGATTTTGGACTTTTTGGGTTTCCCGAGCATCCTAAAAGTAGTGCCCTGCGGGTTGGTTTCCGGGTTGCGTTGAGCAGCCCGATGGATGTCCGATGTCCTGGTGGCACAGTCGCGTTCGTATTACGCGGATGTTTGGGCATGGCCTCAAACGAGACACACCAGAGAAGGGGACCAAGGGAGCCCCTGATTGAAAAACCCACACACCGGTGTCCTCAAAAAAAATCGGCCTCCTTTGCCCTGTGTAGTTTGGTTCTCCTAGCAGCAAGCGACTTCCTCTAGTCTATGGTGCAGAACAGGAGGGGCCTCCTTTCAACACAAAAAGGCCAAGGAAGCGCAAAACCGAAGCCCGGAAGCTTGGCTGACGTCATTCGCAGGCTCCAGCGCTGCGAGTTGGCCGGCGCCTGGTGCCCTGCCACCGGCAAGGAGGAGTTCCTTGAGGCAGCCCTGGGGGGGGGTGGCGTGGCGAGTCAGGTGAAGAGCTCCACTGAAAGGGGTCTAGGTGACCTTTTGCCGTTCCTTTTTTGGTTGGGAGGCTTCCCCTACTAAAATGGACGTCCTGAAACAAGTGGGTACCAACTTATTCTAACCTCTCTACTGGAGGACCTAGGGGAGGTTTTGACCTCCGATTTTCACGTCTTGACTGAGATTTGACTGCTATCTTCAACCTGAACCTTTCGTGGAACACCTGGGTGGTTCCTTGGGTGTTAAGCGTTTTAGTTGATTTGGTGGTGGGGTTTCCGGATTTCACCCACTAAAGGTTAAGCTTCTAGCAGAGGATCTGAAAACAGACAGCCCAGCAACACGCAACCCAGAAGCCACCAGCTTTGGGAGCAGAATCTCCTATGGACCGAAGCCCTGCAAATTAGAAAAAATAACAGGCATGTGCTTCAGTTTATTTCCTGCCGTTTCGTTGACTTAAATACAACCCCGCCTGCCATCGTTAAGCCTGCATCCCGTATCAGTTTGTCCAAATTGTGTGTGTGTGTGTGTGTGTGTGTTCGAGTTTGGCATTTGAGGCTTGGCCAGCAACTCCGGTAGGTTCTGGTCCACGTGGCAGCTCCAAACGTCTCCCGCAAGAGCCAAGCCAAAAAGCCAGTAAACCCAGTGAGTTCCGGGACTCTATTTGTGTTTGGGCCATTTCGGTGGACAAAATGAATCCAGGCTGCGTTGGGATACAAAACGAAGCGTCAGGTCTGTTTGGGAGGCCTTCAACTTCTGGTGCGAGCGGAGATACGGCTGGTGCGATAGGGAATGTGAAATGGAATGAACCCAGGCTTTGGTCCCCTAAAACCACCAGTTGGATGGTGTATAACGGTCATTCTATTTCTCATTCCCTGCTTGCCTTTTTAGACTTCGATTTGTCATTCCCGTCACACAATTGCCCAATGACTATTGGGACGCCCCAAAGCCATCCTAAACCTGTCCCCACCCCCAAACCCACCCCAAACCCGCCTACCTCAAACCCACCCAAACCCACCCTAAGCTAAACAATCCTGAGCCACCCGCAGTAAACCCACCAACCCAGCCATGGCCGACAAGTTTGTTGTGGATGCCTAATCATAGGCGTCCTTTTTAGGTTAGCTCGAGTAGAAATAGATGGGTTCCACTGGTTTAGACGGGTTTCATTCCATTTACCAGGGAAATCCATCTACTGTCCACAAAGGATATCCTCCCTCCTAACATGGCACCTGTGGGGTCCCTGGAAGATAGATGTCCTCTATTTCCCTGTCAGGTGCCATGTTAGTGGGAGTAAGGGTACCTATGCCTCATCAGATGTTGCGTTGATGCTGCAGTGTCCGGTCTTTTCACGGTGCTTTGCATCAAGGTGATGCCCAGCAAGTGTCTTGATGCCGAACAAGTTGCCTCTCGATCTTCAGAAGTAAGTTGTTTGTTGATGCTTAATAAGTTGTTTTTGTTTGTGCCTCGCTCTGTCAGCTTTCATTGTTGTTTGGGTGGTACGTAACTTCCAATGTTCAATTTCCATTTGTATAGGAAACCGGATGTGTGATTGTTTGTTGTTTTCGTTTTTCCTGACCCACGATTGATTGTCTTGCAGGTTCATTCCATAACAGCGCTTGGTGAGTCCTACTAAGAGCACGCCATCCTTTTATTAACCCTCATTATTAAAAAACAAATGTAAAAAAGAAAGTAATAATATATACATATATAGATACAGGCATGCTATGTGTACTAGTTGTATAGTTTGTTTCGTTCCTTTATAACAGATGCTTTTACATTTGAATGTGTTTTGTTTGAACAGGGAGAGAAAGCAAAAAACAAATAACTAAACACAACAGATAATGTTTGTTTTGCACCCGACGGTCCGCAAGCCGCAGTGGGCCACAGCTTTTTTCGCGCCAGGTCGATCTGCAGGAACCCATGACCGACTGGGCCTCGGCTTCCTTTGTCTAATCGATCAGCTCAGTTCCTGGACGGAACACTTAGGTTTGGAGCTTTTGACTTCCCCAGAATTTGCTCCCCGTTGTCCTTTTCTTCTTTTTCGGGGTCCCCTTTGTTTTCCACTAACCAGGCAAAAAAGATATTATTCCCGCCTAGTTGGGTGGTACAAAAGTTCGGACGGTTTTTCTAGGGGTTGATTCCAATTCCATTCTTTTCAAGCATCGTTCTTTCCAAAAACAGATCCGTTTTCCCTGGGTTTCTGGAGGTTTTCCAGAAAGATCCGGATCCCTGGAAAGAATGATACCCCTAGAGTTTTTGGCCCGTCCCTGAGTCTGTAGGAGTACCCTCATTTTTGGGGGGTGACCTTAGGGCAGTCACAAGGACACTGCCCAGTTTCTGCGTTGCCTCCCCCAAATGGGCGAGCCCCCGTTCTGGACGGCTAAGGGCCGGACATCAATACAGATTCTCGTTTTGTGTGGGCTGCAAAGAGTTGATTCCTGTAAAGGGTAAATGAGAAATCACCCCAAGCCACCAAACTGCAAATTAGAGAGAAGCTAAGCAACACTGCTGTGTTGTTATGGTAAGGTTTGGGAAGTTTGTCAAGGACTCGATCCCCAGCCACATTAGTTGTGGTCGTTTCTTTCAGTGGTAAACAACAAGTTTGGTTGCTGTTGGCCGTCTCGGGACTACCTTCAATGAAGGGGGGTCCACTCGTCCACGCCCCACGAGCGCAGAGCCAACAAAAGCGTCATTTGAGCCCGGCGTTTCATCCTTTCATCCGGCAGCGCCATGGACATGTCCATCCATTTGCTTAAGAACTTGTCTATGTTCCCTTGCTGGTTTTCAAGGGAATCTATCACTACTGGATTTTTTTTGCAGGGGGCTTAAGCAAATGGAAGCGTCATGATTTACTTGAGACACCGAGCAAGAGCTTCGTCCGCAATCACTGGCCTTGTGAGCCTTTGTGTGCGCATATGTGTTCACGCACGTGCGCTTTGCGTGGTGGGATGCTTGGTAGGAGAGGCTTGGCCTTTGGAGTTCCAGTTGCCAGCCTAGGTGCTCAATAGCAACTGTAGCTGCTGTTGAGACCGGGAACCAGTGATTTGCTGAGGTGGTGGGCATTGCTATGCAGCGCCCCCAGACGGGAAATTTCTTTGCGGACGGACCTTTGCAAGCAACCACTGGGGTGTTTCCCAAATAGCTGTCCCCCAAAACAGTGGTTTCCTGTTGGTTTCCCTTTAAAAGCAATCTCAATGAGTTTTGTTTTGAGACAGACCCATTTGGGAAGCGAGCTTTCTGTTCTGGTCTTATTGAGCGAATTGGTTTCTCAAATTCGGCAAGCGGCGTTGGCAACGGAACTAAATTTCCAACTTTGCAAATGGTGCTACTTTCCAAATCCAACCAATAAATCGTCCGTAGCTTGCCGGAAGCTCCAATTTCTGTTGGGTGCGTTTTGCTTCAAGGGATTTCCAGAAATGTCCTCTTGGGTTCCCCTTAAACCACAAAAACAAGAAAGAACGGGCGTCAACTCTTTGAACCAGGAGCCACCCGCAAAAGCCCCCCCCCCAAACGCGCGCGCGCGCGCGCCTTGCGACTCGATTCAGCGCTCCATCCGAGGCAAGGCCGGGTGCCTTGCAGCGGGCTCTGGCAGCAGACCCACGGCTTGCTGCAGCTGGCTTTGGGCTCCGGAGAGGCGCGCCCTTTTTGTTTTGTGAATGCCGCGGCCTGGATTTCAGCTTCCCACTGATTGGTTTGGATTGCGCATTGTTTTGTTCTTTTTTTGGGGGGGCAGGCGGTTTCTTTTAACTCAGACTCCCTCTAATTGGTGGTTTGGGGACTTGAACCCCTGGTTCTTGTAGAGGGTATGATGCTCAGGTTAAGATTTCTCATTGCTGTTTCCAATGCTCTTCTCATTTAACAGAGTGTTGATTTTTAAATGAAACAATGCAATTACCAATTTCTCTATGATGTACCTGCGGTTGGATCTTTGGACTTGTTCACCTTGCGGTTGAAACAGGTCGGATGTTCCGAATTTGTCCCCCAAGTTGGTGGATTTTCGTGGCTAGTCTCAGTTAAGCCTTATTTGGGTATGGCTCAAAATGAAACCGCCAGGATATGGACCGCAGGGTTTAGTCCTTGTTTGCATGTACCAGGGTTCAAATTGTGTGTACCTATTTTTGAGCCACAGCCAATTTGGAGGTTTGGATTGGTGACGAATGGATTTGACTCCCCCCATCGTTTCAAGCCAAGTGGGAAAGGTACCCGGTAGGGGCAAGGTGTTTTTTGTCGGGTTGCAGAGGCGACTCGACCAGATCGACATGAGCTTTTGGTTTTCCCATGGCAACCATGGGGTTTTTCGTCCGGAAAGGCGATCACCTTTGGTTTCTGGGTCCGAACTGGGAAACTGAGTGGTCAAAAAGGGGAACCGACTCAAGAGGTGTAGGAATGAACCGGAAGGGAGCAAAAAATGCCCTTGCCAGCTGATTTGGAGGATTTCCCAGAGAAGCAGGTGGTTTTGCCGGGTTCCATTTCTGAAAACGTGCGGGTGATGGTTAAATTTCCTGCCCCCAGATTCTTGTGGCTCTCCGTCTCGAGATGAGTTGGAATGACCCTAAGTCGAACCCTCTTGTTGATTTCCCCAAATCCGGGGCTAAAGCTTAGCTCTCCCCACAATGCATGTTGAACGGGAACTCGTCGTATTTTTGGAAGCCTCAACTTGTAAGGCGCCTTGCTCAGAGCCTACGCCGGAAATTGCGCGAGACAAAACGACCCTGGACCAGTGCCGTGGGAAGTTCTTGCCGATTTTGACCAAAACCTTGCAATTGGATAATAGCCTTGCTTAATACAAACTGTGCCCGAAGCGAAAACAAGTAGTCAAGTGATTTGTTTTCAACTAGCAACCACCTTTTTTGCTCCCTCCCAAAGAACAAACTAAAGGGGACGGAAACTGCACGGATTTAGCACCTCGCAGTCTTCAGATTTGTTCAGAGCTATTCAGCCTCTCGAGAAGCTCCACAGGGAGGAAGCAGGGTCAATGTTATCATTGATTCGTCCAGGGCCCGTGGCTTTTTCACACCCAGCCCCCCTATCTTGCAGATTTTCTTCAGAAAAAAAAACAGAAAACATGGCATCATGGCATCGTTCACTTCCAGAGTTCGCGGACTTTATACATGGAAGACCATTTTAGTGGCAACCAAAAAGTTGAGGCACGAGCCACCTGGGACCCCACCAGTGTGTGTGTGTGTTGTTTGTTTCCCGTGTTTTTTTTTTTTTTGAGGGGGGGGGCTGTTTGTTTTGCTTTCTTTTCTTTTTTTCTTTTTTTGGCGGGGGGGGCCTGGGGGGGCGTGCGTTTTCTTTGGCCAACAATTCCACTCGACTGGACTCGAGACTCGAGACTCTCGTTTCTCGGATCAGGCGCCCTGGGTGGACCGGACCTTCGTGAGGCCGCCGGTGCGCTGCGTGCACGAGGCCGCTGTGGGCTCCGGTTCGGTGGAGTCAGCGATCGGGTCGGTGGATGGCGTTGGGATGTTGTTGTTTTTTTGTTTTTTTTTGTTTTTTTTTGGTGTCTCTCTCCAAAAGGAGTCCGCGAAACTCGGAGTTGAGCCACTTGTCCAGTTTGGCCATGAAAAGTATGAAATTGCTTGCCGGGGTTTCTCGGATGTTTGTCCGCTGCTCGTCTTGGGCCTTTGGCTCCTTTGGACCCGTTTTTTTAAGTTAAAGGTCATGGAGACTTCAGGTATGTCCTGAATGTTGGTTGGCCGCAGTTGTTCAAGGAGATGGGTGCTTCCCCGCATAGTCAGCCTTGATATATGCCTTGATCCCTTGACCTTGAGAGATTTGCGGGGCCCCAAAGGGCGTCCAGAGCCCTTTGTGAGGTTCCAAGCATCTTTCCGCCTTTCCATCCATCCATCCAACCATCCAACCATCCAACAAACCAGTCAACTCGCCAACACTCCCTTACCTCTTAAAAACACAACTTCCCCAGGGCTATATGTCTGCAAAAGATTAACTTCTCCAGGGCTTGGAGTTTTAAGGGGTAAGCTCCAGGTGGACTTTGCTCCAGTGGACTGTTTGCTCCATTGCTCGGCCCAGACGTTTTTGCTCAGGTAGCCGTGGCCTTGATCCAGCAACGCTGCTTCGGCGAGTGGCGAGAAGTGCCTGCGCAGGCCCCAGCCCAGGCTTATTGGTCCCCTCAGTTGCCCAAAGCCGACCTTTTGACCTTTTGGTTTCTCCTTTTTGGTCTAGTTTTAGTCATGGCCCCAAAAGGTGAACCTTTTATTTCTGAGTCCCCATTGGAGGGGGTCTCAGATGCATTGCCTTGGGGCGTTGTCCTTGTTCGCTCTGCCTCGGGTTCCTGTTCTTTAAAGGTTTTGTTTGGCGGTTCGGTCGAAGATACATGGAATTACGGATACAGGCCGCTTTCGTGCCTACTTGGCCAAAGTATTTGGCATATTTCCGCGCCATTGGAGCTGGAAATGGTGGAGGGGGGGGCCTTTTCGCCCCCGTCCGCCCTTGAAGTACGGGCGTGGTGTCTTCATAGCTGCTGGTGCTTTGTGAACTTCCTGCTCTGGGTTCTCAACACTGCTCGCCTTTTAGAGGATGTCACGACCGAGGAAGCGGCGAAAGACTTTGGGGCTATGACCAAAGAGTCAAAGCTGGACTTTCTCTCCAGGCGGGGGGGGGGGGGTGGCCCTTATGTAAGCTACCGTGGATGGATGCAATCCATTTCGCACCACTTTGAAACCATGGTTGAAGCCAGGATTTCGTCCAATCACAGTATGGGTAGCATGTTGCGTGTTGTGGGATCCCAAAAGCGGTGGCTTTCCCCTGTTGGATCATCTTTTGATTCCAGCCAGCCTCAAACAAAAAGCGCCCAAAGGTGTTGAGACCCCTCTTTTTTTCGCTCCCCGAACCTGAAAAGGCCCCCAAAGCCCAGTGGTTCCCGTCCACCTCAATCATCTGGGCCCGGCCTCGAACCCAAAGCACCATGTCTTGGTGCGGCTCCCAAATTGAAAAGCTAGGGTTGCGCCCATGTGGGTTTGGGTCAAAATGAAACCACCAGATGTCCGCAGATTTCAGTCCATGTTTCCATTTACCAGGGCAACCCATTTTGGGTACATATTCTTAACCCACAGCCATAATATGGAAAACATAAAACCGCCTTTTCGTCTTCGGCCCGTTTTTTTCAGGGTATTTTGGGGGAAAACCTGGTTTGTCCACGGTAGATACACCTCTTTTTTTTGGGTCGACCTGGTACCCTGAAGAAAATATCGTGCCGGGTCTTTGGCAGACTCGGAGGTCAACGCCTCGTGGAATTTCGGCGTTTTCGGCGACAGAGCCCAAGGGAAGAGCCGCGGCGCGCAGGCTGATTCAGGAGTCTTCTGTGCCGGCCTCGGGTCCTGTGGCCGCAGGTTGCTTCGAGCTCGTGGGAAACTCGCCCAAAAAGGGGGGGTCGTGTGGCGTTTTCCTTTCGAGGGCGCCCCTTTTTTGGTGGTTTGAAAGGGAAGCCTAAGAAGAAAACCCATTCTCAATTCTGCTGGCTCCCTCAGTTTTCGAATCACACCCAAAGAGGGGTGTAAAACTAACTGCTGTGCTCTGACAAAGCGCTGGAAAAACCGCACAGAGGGGGCTTCTCCTCGACCCAGAGATCGCTCCGGACCATTCGCTCCGTTTCCGCGGGCTTCCTCCGTAGTGATGGATCAGGTCCCGGCAGTTGGTGCGCAAACTGTTTACCCGTTCCCTTGTTTGGTGGGGAGGGAAATCCGAACTAAAAGAGACAAGACCGGAAAAAAAAAAACGTGGGTAGCAACTTATTCTAGGTCCTCTCAAGTCTGGAGGACCTAGGATGGTTGTTGTTGGGAAACATGTTTCACACTTTTGGGTTAGGGCGGTTTTTAGTGGTTGAAATCCAACCACACACTGAACTGTTAAAATCTGATAATGTTTACTCCCCTTCCAACGTCAACCCAGTTACTGTGGATGGACACAATCCTCACCTAAGCCTTAAAAGATGCGATTTTTGTAAATACCAAAGAATGGTTTCAACCATGGTTTCTTATCACCAACATACTGATGGTTGTTGTTGGGAAACATGTCTTTCACATTTTTGCTTATGGTGGTTGAGTGGTTGAAATCCCCTTCCACTGAACTGGGTTTCAACCATGGTTTCTTATGCCGCCCCTTGACCCTTCCTTCACACTAACGACTGATCCTCACGCCCTCGCACACATCGATCTGGGATATCAAAGATAAAGGAGCCTTTTGGATTTGTGAGAGGGTAGCTGGAAGATCAGTTTCCTCGAACAAGGACTCTGTCAGGTGCCATGACATCAGAATAGGGGGACCCAAACAAATTGTGGTTGTCCTTCTGGCTTTGAAAGGAAGCCACCCAAAAAAGGATGCCCTTAAAAAGTCACACCCACCTGATTTGTTGTTGCTTAAGCAGTGCATGTGAAATTATTCATGGCTCTAGGGGTAGCTTGCCCATCCTTTCCAGGGATCCTTATTTTCCGGAAACCACAAAAACCTGAGGGAAACCGCTGATGCGAACCCCGATTATGCTTCCCTGCATCATCCGAGCAGATCCTACCCGGGGTGTTGGACGACTTTCTCAGCCCACCTCTCTCACTGTATTGAACAAAAACCTGATCGATCCTTCATGGTTGGTTTGCCCTTACATATTCGTCATTCGGGTTAATCTCCAAACAAGGGAACCCCCCCCTTACGGAAAAAGAGTCGTTTTACTTGGGCTTTCCTTGACACCATCCGGAAAAGGGCAATTACCCAACTCAAAACAGGGAACCTGGAGTCTCCACATCCCTCAAAACTAGGTTCATCACACAAAACGAGGGGTTATGGACCCATTCTTTTCAGGGGGTCATGGAGACTCCAGGAATTTGACTGCCATTTGGGTCCCCAGTTGGTCCTGGGGATGGCGAAAACCAAATCGATGTCGACCGCTTGAGGTCAAGAAGCTTTCGGCTAAGCCGTCGGGTCTTGACGTGGAGGGTCTCTCCGGCAGCGAGGAGGAGGCATGAGGGGGAGGGCCTAGGGGCCTTTGCTTGATTGCTGTTGGGTTGGATCTTTAGAATTCTTGCGACTTTCACTTTTTGGTTGAAATCAAGGGTTTTCCATTGAACCCACTTAAAAAGTTGAAACTTTTGCGGAGGGGTCAGAAGCAACCCAGTGTTGTTTGAAAAAAGGCACAACCCTGTTTAAAACTGGTTTGGTTTTGTCCAAACCACAGGGGAAGCTGACTGGTTGGTTGCTTCTCTTTGCCTCAATTGCACGCACCATGGAGGGATGGACCTCCAAACGCACGCAGACACTTTGTCAAAAAAAGAGGCGGGAGCAAAATTCAATCAAATAAGATTGAGTCGGTTGGTTTCGCGCAGCCTTCATCTAAATCGGAGTAGGGTGATCCCCAACGCAGCGCGTTGCCGCGTTGGTACCGTGGCCTGCAAACATCAACCAATACAGCCGTTCGGCTTGCATGTTTTGAATGGATGCTGACTGCTCCCACTTGCACATGGTCCAGGCATGAAACCACCCATCTATGGGCCAATTCATCAATCCTCACCATTTAGGTGCCCCCACTTTCACTGCCAGGAGCAGGTTAACACGGTTCAACCTCAATCCCCAAGTCCTGAAAAGTGAGGACCCTCGTCTGGTTGGCCTGCAGTGGGAAACCACAAAAACTGAAATGAGCACAACTAGTGCAAACCCCAAATTCAGAGCCTGAGACACATATGATCTGTTCGGGCAATCTGAGGTTGAGTTCGAATATGTCACCACCTGCCTCTGATAAAAGAACACCTATATCTCTTTCTCTCTTTTCTCTACCCTCCCACCAATCGATATGAAACCTCACAGGGACCCGGTCCTGTGAGAAATGGTCCAAACCACCCCCGAACGTGAGATTCCATGTTAGTTGGTGGGAGTGTATCCTCTATGAAAACTAGATCCGCCAGTAGTGCCCTTTTACCGTTTCTTTTGTGGGGGAGGGTTCCCCTTCTAAAATAGACTGCAGAAAAAGTTGGTACCAACTTATTCAAACCTCTCAACTGGAGGACCTAGAAAAGGTGAACTCTGGGCTGGTGAGCTGCGCCATGGATGGGGCCTCGTGCAGGTGGAGCCGCTACAGCTTACGGCCCAAGATATCTTGGCTGGCAGGCGGGCCTGCGAGCGTTGGTCTATGCTTAAGTCGTGTGATCCTTGTTGTTCTTGTTTTTCTCTCATGGCGGAGATGGTGGGGGGGCTGCGGCTGCCAAACACAGTGTGCAAATTCACCAGCAAAGTTGGTACGATTTGTTGAAAGGCCGAATTTTGTAAAACCATGCGCAGGAACTCCTACTTTGTCATTGTCGGTAAGTCAACCAGTAGCAAGAAGAAAGCTTACGAGTGATCTTGCAAAGCGAGCAAGTAGAAGACTTGCACAGAGCTGACCAAAGCCAAGCCTTGCAAAGAGACGCCTTTCTAATCGCAGGCATGCAAAGGGCAAGCTTGCAACTTGCAGTTGCACATAGCATGATTGCACAGAGTGTTCGTGTGCAAAGCAGACTTCGCTAGCACGCGTTCTCTTACCACGTTGATTTTGAAAGTTTCGGGGTGCTTTGCCCCGTGACCATGGGCCGAATTGATGTGTGTCAATGGTCCACATTCGTTTTGTCTCCTTTACGGGACCCCAAAATGGTGGTTTTCGATTTAGTTTCTCTTGAAAATTGCAAAAAAGGGGTACCAACCTCAAGAGAATGACACACCCACACACATCCCCCATCATCGGCCGCAACCTTAATTCAGGAGGTCGTGGTCTGGATGGGCCGTTGCAAGGCATAGGCCAAGCCTATTCAGGTCTTGGTGTGTTCATGGTAAACCTGCGGAATCACCCAACTCACCAGGAACGGGTTCAACCTGGCCGGTTCAAATTGCTGGTCTCCCCGGTATCCCGTGGTTCGGGCTGGTTTCTCCAGAGAAAGCCGGTCAATCACCCCAAACTTCACTGTTCTTGGCAAGCTTGTTTGGTATTCCTCTTTTTTGGTTCTGTTCATTTTTAGGTTCGGGGCTGCAAAAAAGCAAAACCAGCTCTTGCCAAGCCATGCAAGCCATAGCCAAGCCAAGCCATAGCCAAGCCATAGCCAAGGCAGACCACGGGCTGTGAAGAAAACCATCTGCCTCCAGGAACTGCACAGAAACCAACCGCATGCTGCAGCTCATGGCCTGCCGAGCACTGGGTGCAGGGCCCCAGTCCCATGTGAGTCACTGGCTCAAAACCCGGGTGAGTGAAGGCTAGGCAGACAATCCCAAGAAAGGCAGCCTTCTTTTACATGGTTCTGGGTGAACCATTTAGACAAAAGGTGTCCTTGGGAAGACTGCAAAGACATAGCCACTTTCTGAGCTCATGAACTTTGAGCTTTTTGGGCTTGGACCATTTTGGCTTTTGGTGGCTAGCCCACTCAGGAAGTGAGTCATAGCCCTTGGCTTCCGTAGTTTCCAACCGACTTTATTTCCGTGGGTATATATATATATACACATTATACACCCCTTTTAGAAGAAATGGGTAAGAACATCAGCAGGCCGTTTGCCGAGGTATGTAAAAGGGATATGTACAAGCACCCCCGGAAGGAAAAATTAGGGTGCCCCCCCAAAATGAGTGGTTTCAACTTTGGGTTTCCCTTTAGAAGACGCCCAAGTATCACCACAAAAAGACAGACCCATTTAAGGGGGACCAACAAGGAAGCATGTCGTTTTATTGAGAGCCCCTTTGGGTTTGGTCAGTCTGGCTGACGTGGTATGATTGTTGGTGTTGAAATTGGGAGCGGGGGAGGGGGGTGCACTTAGATGTGTGTCAAACAGCTTGGGGGGGCAAACTTGGATGGATGTGTGGCATGTTTAGAGTAGTTGTTTTTTTGTTTGTTCCTTATTGTTATTTTGGTTTGGGGGGTGGTCGATATTCCAATGCCAATTGAACATGAAAATTCAGAGAACCACCGCTCGCTGAGGCTTAGGGGAAGCTCCTCACTGGACACGCCGCTGGCGCTTGCAGTGAGCGGCTTAGGGCCCAACGGCCGTAACGGCCATCTAAAATCTGGGTGCCCGTTCTGGTGGCGTTTTTTAGGGGGAACATCGGGAAAGGGAACAGGATATACCCTCCCACCAGCTAACATGGAAGTGCACAGACCCTGTAGAAAGACTACTTTCCTCTTGAAAAGGGCCTTTTTGCACTTCCATGTTGGTTGGTGGGAGGGTAAACTGTTTGTGTGTTGCTTTTAAAGACAAAGCAAAAGGATATAAACTTTGTTTGGGTGGTGTCCCTAAGAAAGACACGCCCGCCTCGCCAGACGGAACTTACCGTTTGAGTTTGAACCCTTTTTTCGGTTGCTTCAACTGTATCCTCAAACCGTCGGATCAGCCTGGCCCAGCTGTATCACCAGGGTGCAAATCGTTTTTTTTTTTTTGCTGGGTTGTGCCATGCACTGGCACCCAGCTGTATCTTTCCCTCCCCTGTTTGAAGGATGACACAGTGGTTAGTCTCTGTGAGGGTTGTGGGAAGCGCAACCCTGAAAGATGCGGATTCGCTGCTCGGCTTGTTCTGCAACTTGAGTGAAGCCTGGCAAATCAAACCACCAGTCAGGGGTATGAGTTTTAATGATAACCCCGGATTAGTAAACCCCTGGTTGATTAATAGGAGGTTGTCCCTTTTGGTGGGGATTCATCATTTTTGGAGGGAGCACCCCGCTACCCCTACAATGGGACTGGTTTATTTATCCTGGGTCAACATTGCTGGGTCCCAGAGGGACCCTTTGAACATCATTCTGGATTCAGTCTTGCAGACCTTTTGGGGACTCGTTTCAGGGCCCCTTCAAGGCTGGCTGGGGCCAAGCAAGACATCCACGCAGGTTGTTTCCTTTAGGGAACCCTGTTGAACATTCAGTTGGGGTTCTATTGAGACAGAAAACCTGGGTGCATCTTATTTTTTGAGTTGGCACCAAGGGAAACACTCACGTTTGTTTTTTCTTTTTGGGGGGATACCGTAAAGAAGACACCCATAGTGTCATAGATGGCGTGAGAAGTGGATTTCGCCACCATCCACCGGGTCTCAAGGGCTCCCTTTGATTGGCTAAGCCTAGGCTTCCCTAGGCTTGGGGTTCCGTGCGCCTCGGTGTTTCGGTTGGTTCCTTGAGAATCCCCCGGGTAGAGCGGGTTTTGTGGGTTTCCACAGTCCGAAAAGGTCCCAGGTCAGAGCAATCGAAGCCAAATTGGCTGATCTGGAGGTACCAAGGGCCTGCCGGCTGGCAGTGGTATGCCAGCGGCCTAGCGTGTTTGCTTTGTGGTGGGGAGTTGGGGCGGGGGGGGGGGAGGTGGGCGGGAAGTGGGGATATGTATTGTTTTCGTTTTGTTTACATGTTCTTTGCGTTCTTTGGTTTCTCAGTTGTTGCTCCTTGTTTTCAACGGGTTGGCTGTTTTGAGCTTGGATTGGTAAGATAGGGCACTGGGAACCACCCCAAGCCAAACCTCCAACCCAACATCAAACAAGTGAAGGGCCTGTGCTTGCGCCCCTCTGATATTCGCTTTTGCCCCGTGTTTTGTCCATTTTTTTTGTTGGCTGAAAGACTGTTCCCTGCCACCTGGACCCCTCGCGTCGTGCCCCAGGCGCCCGGACAGTCCGACGAAGCAGTGGACTTGGAAGGCAACTCTGATGCCCAGAAGGCCCGGAAACTCAAGAATGTCGACCCCAGATTTTTCTAAACCCCTGAGATTTTTAACATGGGGGGGTGTCCCTGAGTTTAGTGGCAAATCAGACCACTTTTGGAGGGGAACACCCCCAATACTAAGAAACAGGGGTTTATTAAATTCGGGGTCAACATTTGTTTGCTTTTTCCCACTTGCCCAAAGCAAATCGACCTTGCGACCTTTTGGTTTTCCCATGTTGTCGATCTATTTTTAGTTATGCACGTCGCTTGGCCGCTCTTCGGTTTACCCCTTAGCTCTTTCATATTTTGAACAGGTGATGGTTCCTCCCACTGACCTATGCCTGGGCAAATGCCTTGTTATACTAGCCAGCGCGGAGAAAAGCAACAACCACAAATGGGTGTGCCCCCCAGAATGGCTTCGGTTGTCCTTTTGTTTTCCCTTTAAAGCCGCCAAAAAGGGTAGTTACTAACTCCGCAAAAGACACATGCCCAACTCCCATGAAAGGTCCACTTTGTGCAACTGGAGCCCATCCAGACGAGCCGCCTGCGCATCTACCCGGTCTCTTGGCCCTACCCTCAGTTACTTAAGATGACTGCATTTGGGTTGGATCTTTGGCCTACAATTTGGGAGAGGCCAACGTCCCTAGCCCTGCGTTCGAGGTGAAACCCACGTTCTTGTTTCTTCTTTTTTCTCTCCGAAATAAGAGGCAAGTTGCTGGGCTGTGGGCATTGGTTTCTCTTTGGGCAACGGCCTTTTTGCCAGCAATTCATTCGCCAAGCCTCGTTGCTTCGGTTTCCTGGCGTTTCGGGGTTCGTCCGGGTAACGAGCCGCCTGGTTGTTTCTGGGTCCCGGACCCTTTGGACATCAGAATCCGGGGAGAAAGTTGTCCGGGGTTCCAACTCATAAACACATCATATGGGTGTGTCTTTCCGTTGCCAGGGTACTGCCTTCTTTGGTGGTTTTAAAGGGAGACCAAAAGGAAACGACACAAAGCAACTTTTTTCCGGGTGGGGGCCTAAAACAGACGCGCATGTGGGTTTCCTTTGCTTCAGGGTCAAATGGTCATGCATTTCGGTCTCCGGGAAGAACAAATGGCCAGCCGGGGACGTGGGGCACAAGACACAGAAGTTCTTCACCAAGTCTTGGTGGCTCCCAGCCATCCCCTTAGCTTTTTGGCCTTTTAGTTGGCTCAGTGGGGTGTCCACTTAACCCACTAAAAGTTAAGCTTTTAGCGGGGGATTTGAGGACAGCCCAATTTGGTCATGTGATGTTTGAAGGGGACGCGTAAAGCCTTCGGGTGCCCTGTTAATACACGTCTTGCCTGGCTCCGTGCCGCGAAGCCAAGAGGAAGATCGAGTCTTCCCTGAGTTCCGGAACTCGGACTTTGCACTTTTGGAGGTCGGATCAGTTGAGTGGCGAACACGCAGCATGGTTTTAACTTCTTTTTTGGCCATGCCACTCGATCGGACGTGAGTGACGTGCTGCCCGGATCGAATGACCCCAGGCAGCTGTGGCCGGCTTTGCGGTTGGAGGTCTTTGCGGCGGGCCCAGCCTTTCGGGGCGAAGGTCGAAGGTACTTTTTAAGATTTTGGGTCGTGCGGTGCCTCGAAAGGAAAGGGATGGATCGTACTTTTGCTTGTTTTTGCTTAACAATTAGAAGTCGACTTGCGTGTCTCCTCATCGTGCTTGATCTCGGCAGAGAATTGTTGCAGCTTGGGGTCAACATTCGGTATATGGCGGCACCATTCGGCAGCGTGCGCGGGATCTCACTTGATTTATTCTCGCAACCCTAGAGATGATATTGTCACCAAACACCCGGTTGGCCTTCGCTTTTTTAGCTCAGTTGCCCAATGCGAATCAAATTGTTGACCTTTTGTTTCCCCTTGTTGATCCACCTTTAGTCATGCCCCCGAAGGTTAGCCTTGTGTTTTTGGGTCCTTTGGGCGACTGAGTTAAACATCTACCACCTGGATAGCCAAGTTGCTGCTTTTTCAGTCACGTTGCTGGTTTTGGGGGTAAAGCACATGGAAAAACAGCAGCAACCGGCGATCCAGGCAGCATGGGAATCCTTGGCCGGCTTCGTGGCATTTCCCGGTCCCCGCACGAATTCGCGAGTGGAATTGGAGCCATGGCCTTTGCTGCAAAGGGCGCGCGGGCGATCCGGGCGTCGCTGCTGGAGCGGTTCTTCGCGCGGTATGAGTTCCATTGCAAGTATCAGGCGGGCATTTCCGTGTTTGGGGGGACAGGGGAAGGGGGGGTTGGGGTGGTGGAGGGCAAAAGTGGTTTGTCGAAGGGTGGCGTTGGGTTTTGTTGCCTTTTTTCTATGTTTTTTTTGGGGGGGATCTCAATTCCTGAGTTCCGTTTTGTACTGTAGGCACTTTTTAGGCTTGGGCCGTTTTGGTGGCAAAGGATTTTTTTTCGGCACGCAGGAAGTACATTTTGGGGTGCAAAGGGGTGTGCAGGGTTTGGGGGAAAGTGGTTTGAAGGGAGGGGCTGGGGTTTGGGGGTAGGGAAATTGGGGCATCGCACGTCGCTTGGTGCCAAGCATTCAGTGCAGTGAGCCATAGCTTCACTGGCTGCTTTTGGTTGGCCCGCATTGGGGTTGCACCCCTACCCACTACGCATGGTATGAAAGGAGGGCCGCATGCCCGAGACAGCGGCCCACATTACTTCTTTGCCGGTACAAGGAGAATGTTGGAAGGTGTCCATTTGTTTTTTTTGAGCAGGGACTTGTCCTACTTTGCAGGCACTCCTTTTGGATGGTTATTGAGGGAAGATGCTGTTTTGCTTGCCTTTTCGCCCAGGGGGGGGGGGTGACCCTTTATTTTGGTGGGTGTGGTGGTTGCACTTGCTTAAGCAACTCGCGGCTCATGTTGCTTTTTTCTTCAGGGGGATCATTGCATGCCCCAAAATTGGAAGCACTCCTTCAGCCGAGCAACAAACAGGATGATGTGGCAAATGATGCCACCTCCCCTCATGTGTTGCTCTCTCGGGGAATCCCCAGAGAAAAAGCAATGCTGAGACCCAACCGAGGTGTCTTTTTCTTTTGTTTTTGAAGAAAAGGACACCCATCCAAATCAATCGCGCTTTCGCCCGCGGATGTGCGAAGGTGAGCTGCTCAGACTGCGAAAGTTGGACCACCCAAGAGGTGCTGGATCGCGCGGAGGAGAAGCAAAAGGCGCTGTTGTCGGCTTTTGTGGAGTTTGATTTCCCATGGGGAAAAGTGGCTGACTGGATTTCATGTCTGGAATCCAGCGATTTTATCATGGGTCAAAACCAGTTCTTGGCCTCCCTGGCCATTCCCTGGCCATTGATCTGAATCGGTCAAAATGATCCAGACCTGATGCTTCCGCCTTTTGGCGTTTTGTCGCGCGGCCCTTTTGACCTTTGTATGTTCGGAACCGTTCTTTGTTGGTCATTGATCGCGACCGAAGTACCGTTTTGGTTTCGTTCGTTGGTTCGTGGTTCCTTGGCGGCTGCAAAAGGACCCAGGTTTTTTTGGCTGACATACTGTGGATGTGGACGAAATCCTGCACCCCCTGAGAAAGCCTGGTTTCTGATGATTCCCCGACGTAAATACCAACAAAGAATGGCTTCCCGTGGTTTCAACAGGGTGCGAAATGGATTTCGTCCATCCGCAGTAGGTCGATTCGCGGCTGGCTGTTTGGGAACATTTGGTTGTTTCCTCACTCGCAAGCAAAAAAAAAAACGCCACCAACACTAGGCAGGAAATAGTCATTCACTGTTTGGCTCAAAGTGAAAGTGGATCCTGAAGATTTTGAGGTCCCGTTTGCCACCATCAAGGTATCTTGTTTGTGATTTTTAGCTTGGTGGCTCCCAGCCACCCCCTTAGGCTTTTAGCTGAGTGGAAAGTGGTTGGATTCCCAACTAACCCACAAGAAGTTCTTCTTTGAGTGGGGGATCTGAGGGCCCAGGCAAGAATTTGCAGGGGGAGAGTGGGTGTTTCTGAGCTTTGGGGTGGTTTCCTGTTGTGCTCCCTTTACCCAGTTGCCCAGTGGCGCCCTTCTTTCCCTCGTTTTTGGGAAGGGTTCTTTTTAAACCTCAACTCAGGAAGAAAGGATGCTTTGTTCTCCCATGCCCACTGGACATTTTGGCTTAAACGCATCCAAGGGAAAAACCCTCTGCAAAATCCAGGCAAGAATTTGCAGGGGGAGAGTGGGTGTTTCGGTGTTTCTGAGCTTTGCCCCCCAAATTTCAAATGCCGAGGCGCTCTGGCAAAGTGGCTCCCTTCGCCTCTCCTACACCGAGTCTCTCGGGAGCCCTGCATTGCTGCAGAAGGTGTACCAGAACTACCGCGCCAAAATCGCTCAGGAGCTTCTCCACGCCTTGTCCGTTTTTTTGTTTTTTTTTCTTCTTTCTTCGTGGGTCAGGTGCCCTTAGGGTTGGTTGAAAAGAAGACTTTAGAAGGAAAGCAGTTAGTGTGAACTTCGGATTAGTCCGGAGGACCTAAAATAGATCATTTCCTTCTTGTCAAACAGGCTGGCAAGCCAAATATTTGGAAGGGTACTGGGACGTCCACCGAAACCTGTTGGCTATGTTGTTTTTGAATTGGAACAACCTCAAAGGCGATTGGTGGATATGAAGTGATTGGTGGATATGAAGCTCCAATAAACCCACCTGCCCAGTCGCTCCCTTTGTTCTTTTTTTTTGGAAAGGGTTCCCCTTTAAGCTGAACCAACCAAAACAGGATGCCCTTTTTTCCCATGGCCACTGGGCATCTGAGTAAATGGAACCCTCTTCTCGCGCGCCTTTTTTGAGGAGAGGGTGCGCCAGAACGAGGCCAGCGAGCTGCCCGAGCTCTATGAGGAAGAGCTCGCCTGGCTTTTTTTTTCTGGGAATGAGTCGAGCGAGCCTTGCAAACCATCCGACTTGTGGTTTCTCCTTTCTGGAAGGCAAGTGAAAATCCGAGGCGTTTCCCACCTTCCATTACATTTTTTAGCTCTAGGGGGTTACTCCCATTGGGTGGGGTTTCCTTTTATCCAACTTCTGGTTTCACGTCCCCTCTCGCAGCAAGGTTTGTCTGAGGCCTTGGGCCGGACGAAGAAAAAAGGTTCGTTTTTCCGCCGCAAGGCTGGCCCGTGGCTGGCCCGTGGCTTGCTTCGGGACCTTCCGCCCTTTTGGGAAAAGTTGGGTGTGCGGAAGTGTGGCACTTCGATGTTTAAACCGTTTAACCACAAAGAGGTCCCCCGCACTCTGCTGCTTGTGTTTGTTTTCCTCGGGCTTTCATCTTTAAGGCAGGGTTGTTCAAGGGTACCGATTCGCCAAACAAACACAAAAAGCAGCTCGCATCATCAGCGCCCAAGACCCGCCGCTCCTAGTGCCTGCTTCATCCGTGGGCACCAATGCCCTGTCTTTACAACCAGCTTACCCAATGTCAGCCAAACAATTGGTGTGGGCACTGTTCATGTGGACGAAATCCGCTTCGCAGCATAAAACTGGTTGGTCACCGCTACAAACGGGGGACGATCGGCGTGGATTTTGGTATCAGGCGGAAGTGGTCCCATCCGCTCCGAGCCATTGATCTGGCACTTGGTGATTTGGATGTGAATGGATCTTGGCAAATGGCAAGCTACCCCCTGTCATGGTTGTTGTGGGGAAGCATTTTACATGTTTGCTTAGTGTGGTTAGTGGTTGACATCCCCAGCTAACTGTTAAAACATAGAATTGTGCTCCCCTTCGAACGTCAACCAAGCCATTTCACCAGACCATCCCGCTCCAGGTAGCTGACCCTCACGTCAACCTCAGGGGTTTCGATCGGTTGGATTTGGTGTCCGATTCCTCCTGAAAAAATGGGGAAGGCACCCACATCCAAACCAGATCACCAACTCGTGCTTGGATGTTCGGCCTGGTTTGTCGCTTTCTTGGGGCCACCATGAGGGCCAACCTTCCCTAAACACCAACAACCAAGTCTTTGGTGCATTTTGCTTGGATGTTCGGACTTTTTCACCTTTTGCCAACCAACGGGTTTTCCGTATTAAGCCCACTAACAGTGAAACCTTTTTCGCCGGGGAGCGGCCGCAACGGAGAAGTGGGACTCGCAACGGACTTCGCCGCCGCGCCGCGAAACGAGGAGCTGTTGGAGTCCCAGCCGCTGCCCATCACGGCGTGTGTGCCGGTGGAGGGCATCTTCGCAGTGATGAGTCAGCTGCCGCTCGTTCGCGCAAACGAGCGAAATGGTGGGGGTTCAACAGGGTTTCCTCCGTTTCCTTTGTTGGAGCCACAAGAAGTGGCAGTTTTAGTTTAAACCACCAGTATAATCATCCACTTTTCAAGGGGTAATCCGCTGACCCCTCTAGCCCAGATCACTTTGTGGAGCATGTTGTTCAGGTGTCCTTCGACGGAACCATTCTCTGAGGCTGGAAGAGGATGATGTTGTCATTGTGATGACCCCTGCGTACCAAGCGCTGTACGAAGCCTGGCACTTGGGATTTGGGGTGATTTGTCCGTTGAGCCGTGTGTTGTTTTGTGTTCTTGCTTGCTTGATGTGTGTTAGTTGTTGTGTTGTAGTTGTTTGTTCTTTTTTAGCTTTGCGCTGCTTAGATGTACAATGTTGCATCTTGCCCTATGTGTGCTTATAGCCCATATCTGTTTCTCGAATCCCAAGGGAACCACCAGGGTAGGGAAAAAACAACTGCTTCCGATTCCTCCAGCCCCCCCGAGCCCCCCCCCGGCTGAGTCGCCCAGGAGATCGCCAGAAGCAGAGGCTGCCAGGTGCTGCCCTGGGCTCCTCGCTACGACGAGCGGGGCTTCTGGGATTTCCGGGTCTCGGACTTCGAGGCCCTCGTCGCGGCTGAGCTGAGAGGCAGTGCCCGTTGTTTTGGTTTTTGCAACGAAGGCCTTCGTCCTGTTCGGGTAACCCCTTTGGCAGTTTGGATTGGTTGCTTGAAATTACATGTCCTCAAGCGTTGGTGGTGTGGATTGGTTGGATTGGGTTTGAACCCTGGCTCCTTTTGAACCCAAAAGTAGAAGGTACCCAACATCCAAACCACCAACCAAACCAATTCGGGGGAAGGTGATCGGTCCTTCGAGTTTGGGCAAACAGTGTTTTCTAAAGCCAAGCGGTGGTTGCTTAAGCGATGGTGGAGGTTGCCTAAGCGTATTTTCTCGCAGCGGTTGCACCACTTTTAAGCAACGGGTCTTTGCCAAATGGCGCCCGCTTGTTCCAGATGTGTATCTTCATTTTGGTTCTTTTGGGTGTCTCGTTTTTTCCAGGTTAATATTGCTAATTGTTTGGTGCTTGTGGGCGTCACTGTCAAAATTGTTCAATGCAGCAGCCGGCAAAAATTGCCCTTGAAGTTCAAACTCAAGACACGAATATGGAGAAGTCCCTTTGTACTTGCCACGTGCAAGATTCGCAAGCGAGGAAGGGCTTCGTCAGAAGCAGCGACTAAGCATGGTGGTGCTGAACTCACCGCATAACCCCACTGGAGCAGTTCTGGATCAACAGGTCGGGCCGTTCAAGGTGTTGCTGCTGCTGGGTGTGGGCCGGGTGGACGCAGGGGGATGGCAACTGGGGACCCTGCATTTTAAAAGGGAACCAAATGGGTTTTACCCCGGATTTTTGTTTGGGGGGGGGGTCCCCAAAAAATGAATAGACCTTCCACACAAAAAGCCAGCCGTCTTCCCCGTCATCTTCGGGCTATCTTCGGGCTTGCAGCCTTGCAAGGGGGGTCGGACGCAGGACTTCGACACCATCTCTGATCTGCTGCAAGGTCTCGACCAGGAGGGAGGGGGGGGGAGAAGCCCCCATGATTTTTCTTTTGCGGGCAGTTGGAGAAGTATTGAGGGGCTCCATATGTTTCTTTTTTGGGTTGGGGGACTGGCGGTTATGGCTTTTGTCGACCCTTGGTTGCTTTTTGGTCGACCGGGTGCTTGTTATTGGAGCTCCATGGCCTCCATGGAGGCAGGCAAAGTCGGTCATGAGCTTGAGGGGCTTGCTGCTTGCTAGTCTCCAGAGACTCACCTTGGGGTGCTGGGAACCCCTGAAAACACCTAATGCTGAGCTCGTTCCCTTCCCTTACCCGCCTTACCACCACTTTTTTTGGGCCGAAAGGGACGCTGCGGGGGGGGGGGGCGTGTTTGCGTGTTTTCATTTCTTCGCTCCCGTATAATTTCAGGTAACCCTGAGTTAAAGGTTTGGATTGGTGGTTTGGGGATTGCAACGCCTGCTTGTAGAGGGCAAATGGGGTGTCCCACCCCCGGAACACCAAACCACCGGGCTCCAAGCCACCAATTAGAGGAACTAGGTCCACTATTGCCCAATTCCCTTTTTTGGGGGAGGGCTCCCCTCCTAAAATAGACAAAACCGAAAAAAGTCGGTACCACCTCTCTATTGGAGGAATTAGGGAAAGCTGAGATTTGGCATGCGCTTGACATCTCCGGAGGAGACGGGGCCAGTGCTCTTCTCCGACGAGATGTACAGCGGCATAGTAAGGCAGGCTCCCAGCAACGTGGGCAAGAAGAACCTCGGCCGTGAACTTGCCCAAGTGTCTTTTGACCACTTGAAGTGAACATTTGAGGGGTTCTCATCTATTTGTTCTTCGCTTCATTTATTTGTTCTTTGCTTGCTCTTTGTTTTTTCCCGGCGGGGGGTGGGGGGTGGGGTGGGGGGGGAGAGATTGTGTTAAAGCCACAGTTTAGCTTTTTTGTTTTTTTGAGCATGGCACTTTGGACCCAGAATTGTTGTAGCCAGTCCGACGTGCAGACAAAGACCAGCGGTGCCGGACTTTATACAGGAGAGATCGACTGATATCGACTGGCACCGGCAACATGGCAAATTTCCCAAGGGAACCGTTTGGATTGCTTCGGGGATTTGAAGAAGGAAAACAAACATAGACAAACCACTTCTCGACTGAAGCCGTAAAAGAAAAAAGACACTTCCCCCCCCCAACTGCCAGCTTGGAGAGGTTTCGGCTTCGGCTTCGGAGCGGGTTGGGGTTGGGGTTTCGGGTTCCGCGCCTCAGGAATTCCATCGTCCTCTCGGGGCTCTCCAAGCCCTGGGGCATGCCGGGCCTGCGCATGGGCTGGCTGCTGGTGGAGAACCCCAGCCACTTCGAGCGGATCGTCACTTGGCAAGCCGTGGTGGTTTCCATCTCACCCACTCAAAGTTAGCTCTTCAGATCCTTTTAGTGTTTAATTAGTAGTGGGATTTCCGTATTTCACCCACGAAAAGTGAGCCAAACTTTTTGCGGAGGATCTAAAATCATTTGGGCAGCCCAGGTCATGCTGCGGGACTTCACCACGCTGTGCCTGCCCCCACACGCGGAGTTCTTGTCCACGGTGGCCCTGCAGGACGGAAGTCTGATCTCTGAGGAAACCGAGAAAAGTCTGAGGAACGCTAGGGAATTCTGCGGGAATCCTAGGGCAGTCTGAGGAACCTGAAAGTGGCTCTAAACTACCCACCCCCGAATGGGATTCTGTCAGGTTGCAAACCCATAGAACAGGCGAAGGGGAGGTTGTCCGCCCAAATTGGATGCCTCTTAAAGCCAAGTGCTTGGAGCCAGTTAGGTTTTTGTCTCAAGAGGGGACACCCGGGACCCAAAACGGTCGGGTTTTTTGCTGTTGGTGTCCTTGTTTAAGCTTTTTAAACCACCGAAAAAGCTAGGGCCGCCTCCGAAGCAGGCACGCCATTTCGGGCAAGCGATGGATTCTCCTTTTCCATGAGGACCCGGAGTTTTTCCTGGAGCGCAACCGAGAGATCGCGAGGAGCAATTATGAGCTGCTGCAGAAGTTCTTGCTCTCCCTGCCCGACTGGTCTTATCGCCAGTTGAGTTGGCAAACATTTTGTTCACTGTATTTTGTTCTTGTAATGTCGACCCTAGATTGAACAAGGGGGGTTCCGGTCGGGCTGGTCCGTTCTTTCCGCAGTTATAGCCTGCCAAGTTGTTTGAAGACCCCAGAAACTGAAGCTGAGAAAGCACGACTAACGTGTTGTGGGCTTCAAGAAGCCCAACACAGTTTGAGTTGGTTTGCTGACCCCCCGAGTCAGCTAAGCAGGTCAGCCCAGATGTGTTTTTCACCCATGTTGCGACATGGTTGCTTGTTTCTTAGGGCTGGGTCCAGGGGCCTGGTTCAAACAAGCATACCTTGATAGGGGATCAAGGGTCTGGCTCAAAAAGCATGCCCAACCCTGGATACCCTGGATGTGTGTCAGCCAGAGGTTCCATCCACTGAACCAGCACCAGCAGAAGCCCACGGTTGACTGGCGCGCCTCTACAGTTTTTGCTCGCCTCAAGCATCCGCTGGGCAGCATAGGCTCGACTCGAATCCCAAAACCCCAATGGCTCAAATTTGAGGTGAAGGGTGCCCTGTTTGGCTTGGTTTCAAAGGGGAAACCAAAAGGAACACCGAAGCCATGGGGGAACACTCAGATGCCAATTGTTCAGTGGCGCCTCATCCCTTTTGTTTGATGGCATCCTTAAAGAGCTTTGTCCCTGGTTGGCCTGATTGGGCCTCGTTCAGGCCATGTTGCATATTAGCTAAGTTGGGCCAGGTGTTTTGCTCTCAGAGCGATGTCCCCAACTCCGTTTTGTTTGGTCGTCGCAACTTCCACCCAAGGGAATGGAATCAAGAAGCATGACTCTTACCAATACAAGTTGACAAGGGCGCCCTTTTCAAGCGGCTTGGTCGTCTTCCAAGCCCCCTCCACAATTGTTGCAAAGAGGCTATGCAGAAAAAAAAGGAACGGAAATTAAAGGACCGGATAACCCCACATGCTATGTTTTTCCCAAGGATGTGAGTTCAAATGTCCACACACATGTACCGTGCGCCCCTTGTATGGATGCGATTACAGAGCACCCAGATGCACAGAATGCAGCGCCTGCCACGACTTCGGCAACGGCATCGCCAAAGTGCTGCGCCTGCCACGATTTCGCAACGGCATCGCCAAAGTGCTGCGCCTGCCACGATTTCGCACACCCCCCGCCGCGCGCGCGACAACATCCTGTCCCTCTAGACAGCTGCCGAATGCGACCCCTGCCACACAAACACACACCCAGATGCACAGAATGCTGCGCCTGCCACGACTTCGGCAACGGCATCGCCAAAGTGCTGCGCCTGCCACGATTTCGCAACGGCATCGCCAAAGTGCTGCGCCTGCCACGATTTCGCACACCCCCCGCCGCGCGCGCGACAACATCCTGTCCCTCTAGACAGCTGCCGAATGCGACCCCTGCCACACAAACACACACCCAGATGCACAGAATGCTGCGCCTGCCACGACTTCGGCAACGGCATCGCCAAAGTGCTGCGCCTGCCACGATTTCGCAACGGCATCGCCAAAGTGCTGCGCCTGCCACGATTTCGCACGCCCCCCGCCGCGCGCGCGACAACATCCTGTCCCTCTAGACAGCTGCCGAATGCGACCCCTGCCACACAAACACACACCCAGATGCACAGAATGCTGCGCCTGCCACGACTTCGGCAACGGCATCGCCAAAGTGCTGCGCCTGCCACGATTTCGCAACGGCATCGCCAAAGTGCTGCGCCTGCCACGATTTCGCACACCCCCCGCCGCGCGCGCGACAACATCCTGTCCCTCTAGACAGCTGCCGAATGCGACCCCTGCCACACAAACACACACCCAGATGCACAGAATGCTGCGCCTGCCACGACTTCGGCAACGGCATCGCCAAAGTGCTGCGCCTGCCACGATTTCGCAACGGCATCGCCAAAGTGCTGCGCCTGCCACGATTTCGCACACCCCCCGCCGCGCGCGCGACAACATCCTGTCCCTCTAGACAGCTGCCGAATGCGACCCCTGCCACACAAACACACACCCAGATGCACAGAATGCTGCGCCTGCCACGACTTCGGCAACGGCATCGCCAAAGTGCTGCGCCTGCCACGATTTCGCAACGGCATCGCCAAAGTGCTGCGCCTGCCACGATTTCGCACGCCCCCCGCCGCGCGCGCGACAACATCCTGTCCCTCTAGACAGCTGCCGAATGCGACCCCTGCCACACAAACACACACCCAGATGCACAGAATGCTGCGCCTGCCACGACTTCGGCAACGGCATCGCCAAAGTGCTGCGCCTGCCACGCTTTCGCAACGGCATCGCCAAAGTGCTGCGCGCACACCCCCCGCCGCGCGCGCGACAACATCCTGTCCCTCTAGACAGCTGCCGAATGCGACCCCTGCCACACAAACACACACCCAGATGCACAGAATGCTGCGCCTGCCACGACTTCGGCAACGGCATCGCCAAAGTGCTGCGCCTGCCACGATTTCGCAACGGCATCGCCAAAGTGCTGCGCCTGCCACGATTTCGCACACCCCCCGCCGCGCGCGCGACAACATCCTGTCCCTCTAGACAGCTGCCGAATGCGACCCCTGCCACACAAACACACACCCAGATGCACAGAATGCTGCGCCTGCCACGACTTCGGCAACGGCATCGCCAAAGTGCTGCGCCTGCCACGATTTCGCAACGGCATCGCCAAAGTGCTGCGCCTGCCACGATTTCGCACACCCCCCGCCGCGCGCGCGACAACATCCTGTCCCTCTAGACAGCTGCCGAATGCGACCCCTGCCACACAAACACACACCCAGATGCACAGAATGCTGCGCCTGCCACGACTTCGGCAACGGCATCGCCAAAGTGCTGCGCCTGCCACGATTTCGCAACGGCATCGCCAAAGTGCTGCGCCTGCCACGATTTCGCACACCCCCCGCCGCGCGCGCGACAACATCCTGTCCCTCTAGACAGCTGCCGTGAGTCGTGAGTGTGAGAGTGAGTGTGAGTGAGTGAGTGTGAGTGTGAGTGTGAGTGTGAGTGAGTGAGTGAGTGAGTGTGAGTGAGTGAGTGAGTGAGTGTGAGTGAGTGAGTGAGT
Source organism: Effrenium voratum (assembly GCA_963377175.1). Classification (NCBI taxonomy): domain Eukaryota; class Dinophyceae; order Suessiales; family Symbiodiniaceae; genus Effrenium; species Effrenium voratum. The sequence goes on along the minus strand of CAUJNA010002657.1, from coordinate 248,003 downwards.
GTGAGTGAGTGTGAGTGAGTGAGTGAGTGTGAGTGAGTGAGTGTGAGTTGAGTGAGTGTAAGTGAGTGAGTGAGAGTGAGTGAGTGAGTGAGTGAGTGAGTGAGTGAGTGAGTGAGACGGAGACGAGCGGGAGAAGGAGGAGGAGACGCGGCGCGCGGACGACGAGCGGAAAAAGTAAGAACCCCACACAAAGATGTGGGGAAAAAAACGACACCTCGGCAAAAAAACAGGTTGCCATCTTTTTCAGCATGCAAGCCCCGACCTCGAATCTAAAGCCGTTCTATCATTTTCAGGAACTGGGCGGCTCGCCGCTCCCCTTCCAGGCGGTTTAGTGAAGACCAGCCCCATCTGGTCGCCTCCCGTTGGGTTTCCAAAACCAGATCTAGGGGTACCACAAAAGACGAGCCACTGCAAATTATCCCACTGCACATGGAGAGATGGCCAAAGAAACCTACCGTGGGGTACAGTGGGCTTAGTTCCCAGAACTATCCAAGAATCAGAACTTACGTCTCACTTCCTGAGTCTCAGACTCTAGTCGTACTTTGGTTTGGTTGCCATTTTAGTGGAACAACGAGCAGTGTGGGAGCCTGTTTTGGCCCATCCACTCGATAGGAAGTGAGAAGTTGGTGACACCCCATGGAAGGTGCCTCCCCACCCGAGTGCCTGCAGTCCACCACTCACCTGGCGGAGTACCTTGCGAGCCCTGGCGAGGGATGTACTGCCTACTCTCAGGTCAAATCGGTGGGTTTTGGTCGGGGATGTGAGTCCCTTCTTGTAGAGGGTTAAATGGGAAACCACCATAGGTGTCCTTTTGAGGTGAGTGTGGTTAAAATAGAAGGCACTGGTTTAGTTGGGTTTTATTCCATATACCAGGAGCTATTTTTTCCAAAAGGACACCTATGGAAACCACATGAAACCACCCTGAGGGAAGCTGATTGACTTGTTCCCTGCCACTGGTCATCGTTTGTTAATTATTTAGAAAGGTTTCCTTTGATGATCCCAACAGTTGGCCGAGATGAGTTTGGAGGGGTGGCTTCCTGAAGTTATCACTAAGAATCGAAATCTCAATGGGAAGGCCCTTATGTGACCCCTTCACTTGTTTTGAGCATGGCGTTCTGCTGACACAAGACCCCCCAGTTATTTCTTTGGATGGCTCCAATTTAGGAGGGGATTTCTTTCGGGGGCGTCCGCAGTTGCGGCTGAACCTGTAGGAAACTCAATCTGAATCTGAATGGTGACGCGGTTCCTGCAAGCCATGCACGTTGAAACCGTAGGTTTCACGAGATGCGCATAGCTCTGCGATGTGAGATTGGCGTGTGTGTTGCCTGTTTCTTGTGAAGCGGCACTTTTCCGTAGAAAGAAACCACTTCCATATTCCCCCCTGACGCATCACAGGTTCACCAGATTTGGGACGCCGCTTGGGAGTCTGTCAAGACACCGCCCCAAAGAGAAGCGAGCTAAAGTTGCCCCACTATGCAGCGTTGCGAATTTTCATTTGGAGCCCCTAAGTGTGCGCTGGACATAAATATCTCCACCGAATTCGTGTTCCAGGCGTTCGTTCGTCCGCAAAGCATTGCCCAGGACCGAACACCCGGTGGCTACCTTGGGGTTCGCCTAGGTCCCCCAGCTAGGTGCCCTTTTAGCGTTTCTTTTTTGGGGAGGGTTCCCCTACTAAAATAGACAACCGAAAAAAGTTGGTACCTTGTTCTGAGCATATTCTCTACCGGAGGACCCAGGTCGCCCTTCATGTCATTCTGGCAGGAACCACTCGGCTTCTTTCGTTGCCCAGGAGCGAACACCAGGTGTGCATGATCGTCAGCGACTTCTTCGAGTTCGAGCACCCCGCGGTGCGCTTCGGCATTGGGCTCAAGAGCTTCCCGGACTCCTTGGAGCAGTTGGAGCGGGCCTTGAGCTCCATCAAAGCCAAAGCAGCTTAAGATGGAGACGAAGCAGCAGCTGCAGCCACTGGGCAGCCACTGGGAAGGGAAGGATCCAGGAATCCCGACAGCCTGCGCTTCCTTCCCAACCCCTGGCTCAAGGAGCGGCGAAAGCGACGAAATGGGCCTTGGGCGCTCTGGCAGATGCTGGCAGTCAGAGACAGCGCTGCTCGTGCGTGGCTCGTGTTCTTTTGGACGAAATCCCAACAGGAGGTTTTTTTTTTGTTTGGTTGGGTTGGTTTCACGACAAGGCATGACCAAAACGGGTACCTGCAAAACAGACGCACCAATATCATTGGGTCTGTGGCGGGGAACCTAAACTGCGGGTCAGTTGTTTACAGCTCGTTGTGTAGCACCGAGAAATCTTGTGGGTTGCTTGCTTTGTGTCCACTTCCCTTCTGGAGGGGGACTTCAATCACCTGACTCACCTCCCTCACCTCACTGACCTGACTCAACTTACAAAAACGGACGACATACCCTCCCACAAACATACCTGCACGATTCCTGGCTGCCCGATGCTGCCCGTGTTCCTTCCTTTCAGAGGGCCATTTCCTGTGCAGGTTCCATCCCTTGAGTTGGACACTGGCATTCAGGGCCAGCATTTTCAAGGCCACTGGGCACATTGCCTTAGACATCATCTAGGTCCCCCAGTGCCCTTTGACCGTTTCATTTTTTTGTAGGGAGGGGTCCCCTACTAAAACAGGCCACAGAAAAAGAAAAAGAAAAAACATCGGGCACCCTTACTCCAACCTCTCAATTCTGGGAGGACCAAGTTATTCAGACCAAAAAAACCGGTTGCTCCTTTTTCCCCCCCATGGCCATGGGTGGGCACCTCCGGCGGCTCAAGGTCTTGCCGCGAGACGCCAAGCTCCATGCAGCTCCGATCTTCCAGAAGCTTCAGGCGCGCGGAGATCAAAAGGGGATGTTCGAGTGGAACGTGTGAGGCTCAGGTTTTGGACAGGAAGATCTAGGAATCCGAAGCTTTCTAGAAAACCTCCAGAAACCCAGGGAAAACGGATCCGGCTTTTGAAAAGAAGGATGGTTGAACAGAATGGAATTGGAATCAAGCCCTAGAGAAGAAGCAATCGTTGGGGAGGGGGTGCTCTTTGTTGTCCTCCTTTAGTGCTTGGCGGGTGGCAATAGGAGTTTTAAGCTTATCAGAACGATTCGAGCCAAACGATTCGAGCCAGCAGCGATTGAATCTCTTTCAGGAGGGACACATCGGACCGAGGGAGAAGCCTCGGCTCCCTTTGGTCCGAACCCTACTAAGATTTCTATCAATATTCTCCTGACAGGTGGGGAAGGGCGAATGCGGCAACTCACTGTGCCATTCTTGTCCTAAGGGTTCTTTGAACGATATCTGTTGGTGCAGTCTTTATTTCTTGTTGCATCCCAGTAGGGGAGAACCAGAGGACTCACAAAATAGATGCAGCTGACTATGAATCTCACTCGGGAGCCTTCTCCAAAATGGTGGGCGAATGCAAATCCCCCTGTTAGATCATGTCCACCGAAAAGCTACATCAAGCAAACATCATACCCAAGTTGCCATGGTCAAACAACTCATGCTTGGTGATGGTTAGGAATGCGTTCCACTTGTCCCTAGATGCCGGCCAGTATGTCGAGTGGGGAAATTAGAGAGAGCCCAGTTTTCACCCTTCGGGTGTACTTTGTTCCGCACAGTTGATATCATTCCCTCACTCCGAGAAACCAGCACATGTCTAGAGTTTTCCCCTTGAACCCCTTGCATGGTATTCAACCTCCATACCTCCAAACCCATACCTGAAAATGCCAACTTGGCTTGGAGCCTCGTAAAATCTTTTTGATGGTCACTAAAGCTCATTTCCAGCACTACCTGAAACTGCGAACGTGACTCGGCGTCCCTCGCTCGCTAGGCCCACGTGGGCCTGGCCCTACAGGGCCTGGATACGCTGAGGCGGCACATCGAGGCGGGTGCAACCAGCCCAATAAAAACCAAAAGCTGTGGCTGTGGCACATCAAACAGCAACAGCAGGATTGGGTTTTTGTTGATGCCTCACGCCTTTTTGAGAGGGTGCCCTTTTGAGCTGCTCTGGACATTCAACACATCCCGGAATCAGCCCGTCAGGCAGGGATGCGTCGCAGCCTCAGACCGGCGGAACCGCCCTGAAAGCCTGCCATCAGCCTGGTTTGGGTCCAGTGTCCTTTTTTAGTGGGAAAGTCATCTTCTTTGGGTGGTTGTCCCTAGTGGTCGCCCATGTAAAGCACCCTTCTCCACCCGCGCGTGATGTTTCGTTTGGGGGTGATCTGAAAGGTAGCAAGCATAACGTTGATAATCAATTACTATGTATTGATATGCGGAGGCGGGGTGTTCTTCTCCGGTAGTGTTGAATCCCCACTCAACCCAGGAACATCCCCCAAGTAAACTGGTATTAGTTCATCGGGGTGTTCCCATACTTAGAGAGCTTTGAGAGGGGCATGGGGGCTAAGTTACGCACAAAAACCACGGGCCCACGTTCTTCAAGGGAAAACTAGTTACCATACGGAGCCTTGGGCTGCTGAGGTGAGGACCAGCTTGCCAAGGAGCAGCAGGCAGGTTGGATCTGTGTGACTCGAGCTATGCGTCTCTTTTCGAATCGAACCAAAAGCAATCGAGATTTGGCCAGATCGAGCTTGCTTTCAACTCATGTTGGTTTGGTCTTTGCCACAGCGGGAATGGGCATGTGCCATCTACTCACCCTACCCAAACACCCCTTCCTTCAAATCGCCATGTCTACCAACTCACCCTACCCAAACACCTTCAAATCGCCATGGAAATGGGGGGGGGGCCTTTCGTCCCGTCTGCAAGTCGCCAGGCCCAGGAGCAGGGCCAGCTGCAGTCCCAGCTTAATGAAGCCTTGGCGCGTGCTGCCTGGGCCCGAGGAAAGGGTCGGTGGTGCGTATAGGTGTCAAAAGGTGGAGCCCACACATAGGTGGCCCCCAAAGAAACCAGAAACATGGCACCTAAAACAGCAGGCTTGCCGTGTTCCTTGCCCAGAAACGTTGGGCTCTGGAGGAATCATTTCTGAGTTCCGCGACTCGATCCGAAAAGTTTGGTGACTGTTTCTTCCCCAACAGCCGACTCAGCGTCTTGGGGGTCCATAGGCGGGGGGGGGCGGGGGGTTTGGGGCAGCTTTCAGAATTCCGGAGATTCGGTTCCGGAACTGTTGAAAATACCCGGGGAGAACCTTCCTTCTGTCCGTTACCCCACGTCGCCCCATGATCGCTTGAGCAGGTTACAATTTGGAGTTGAACCCCTGGCTTTTGCAGAGGATACTCGAAACCACCAACCCAAAGCACCAGTTAGACGGAAGCCCGCCTTTGTGGCTGGGTATGCTTTTGAGTGCTGGTGAGTTTATTGCATTCTTTTGGCCATGTGTGTCAGTGCAAAGTCTGGCCCGCCAAAAGAATAGATCAGCTGATTTCCCCAACATCATGAACCCTCCTTGGAACCGCCCTGTGCCAACAATCACGGAAGTGGGTTCTGACGGCGTGCCCAAAGGGAACGCTGTCGTCTTTCCAACCCCTCCGATCGTCAGCTGCCATAAATGGAGCGAGGTCAGGGGTTCCTTTGCTCTTCAAAACAGTCAGCCAACCTTTCTCAGTGGATCCCTTTACAAATGGCAGGCAGCCAAGGAGAAAAAGACAACCTTCAAAAGCCAAGAGCCTTCAAACGCCAAAAAGGCAAATGACTGGCTACCCGCTACATGGGGCAACTAGGCGCCTCTTGGGTTTGCTTTCCCTGCGCATCGAGGCCTCCGCTGAAGCTGCCTTATTGCAGCTGAGGGCGGAGAACCAGCGCTAGAGCCCAAGCCAGAAAGAGAAACGGGAAACGAAGAGGATCAGGGTTGTGTTGGATCACTCGGGGTTTATCCAACTTCCGTGATACTTTTGGAAGTCTCCCCCTTTATTTGCCGGATTAGGCTTTGGGAAACCCTTTTTGTGGTATCGTGGTGTCATGGAAGTGGTAATTTCCGACAGCGGATCCAAAGGGACTCCATCCATTTTTGTTTGGGGAGAGGGGTATGCGGTGAGTGGCCAATTTGGTGGCTTGGTTTTAGTGCCCATTTTGGGAGCCGTGGCAAAATGGCTGGCTTGCTTTTAGTTGTTTAAACAACCCCCAAGGTCAACATGCAATATGAAGCTCCGAGAAAACCACAAGGCATCCTGGGTTTTGAACCATTTCATGACTGGAGCTAGAGTCTTTTTGGGCCATGATCGGTGGTGCCAAGGGATCCACCTTTTCAGTAATAGAGGTCATGGGATTGGTACTCCATTTGTGTGTCACAGGGTGATGTTCGAAACAAGCAGGCAAACAAACAAACAAACAAGCAAGCGAGCAAACAAGCAAAAGAAGCCGACCACCAAGCCAAAACACAAAACCAAGCAAACAAAGCAACACATATTCCTCTCATGTCTCTGTGTGGAAAACACAACCACTCAAGCAGACCAACAAGCCGAAGAATGCGAACAACACAAACAACAGTCTCCCAATGTTGAGCCCATAGAAATCAACCCTGGGCCAGTTGATTAATATGGGGACGCGTCCCTAGTGGGGAATCATCGCAGGGGAAGAACTCCGCTATGAATAAGCTGGGGTCGATTTCCACGGGTTGATTTCCCATTCTTTGCAACCATCGTTCTTTTCAATCACCGGATCCGTTTTCCCTGGGTTTCAAAAGGAGGTTTTCCGGATCCGGATCCCTGGGTTTCGAATGGACATGGAAGCCACCCTTAGGTTCCGTGGAACCCTTGTTTTTTTTGGGGAACCCTTATTTGGTTTGTGGGGTCCATTTTTTTCCGTTTCACACGTGGCTCTTCTTGTTTTTCTTCGGCTCCCGGAGGCCTCCAGCAGCTTGCGGACACTCGGGAGGCGGAGGCGGAGGCAGAGGCACGCGCCGAAGGCCGGGAATTCGGCAGCGCCGTCGCGGAACTTTTGGCGGCGAAAGCCATTCCATTTTTAGCGCCCGAGGTTCTCAAACCTGAAATTGTCCAGACAGACATCTGAGTGGTCTCTGTTGCCAGTGGGGTGCTGCCTTGGGATAAGGGTGTTTTTTCTTTAAACTCACCCAAGCAAAAAAAAGGTGCCAAAATTTGGCCCATGGCCACTGGACATCTGAGTGAGTTTATAGTCAAACAATCCAAATGAACAAACAGTTCGAATTTGTTCTGGGACCCCGAAATGGAAGACTTGGTTCCATTTACAGGGGCCTGAACTCTTCCGCGTTAGTTCGGGGGACCAGAGTTTTTCAAAGTATCCGAAATCAAACTGTTTTATGTCATAGCTTTTATTTTGACTAGAGATGTTTGTTTATACAGTGTCAACTGCAGATGCCCACTTTATGCTGGGAAAGTTGGTAGCAGAAACACGAGCTTCGTCAGTTCGCTTTTTGTAGGGGAAGGGCTGCCGGGGCTGTTCAAAGATCCGCAAGGCTGGTCGCCCTGCCGATATTTGCGGGTGCCAATCTCAAGTGCGGTCCCTTGTTGGGATGGGCCCAAGAGCAAAATATGTTTGGCAAGGCATGAAGATCAAGAGGGGTGGTTTTTTTGGGCAAAACAGAAGGTCGTCTTTGGAAAGGTGCGAGACAAACGGGGTCGCTTCGCCAACGGAAAAGATATGTCCGGAAAGCTGCAGCACTCTAAGATCAGCTGGGGGCTGAGCACAGGCCAGCGACGGAAGGAGATGCACATTGACATGAAGGTGCGGAAGATGTTTGTATTTCTCTTGGTTGCCCAGATCAACTGAGCCGAAAAGATAGCCTACCAAGACACACGCCCGCACCGCACACGTTGTTGTTGTTGACAACAGTTCAACAACCGGCAAGCCAACAGTGTGACGTGACGCTAGGTACCCAAAAGATTAACCTTTTATTTCTGGGTCCTTTGGGCAAGTGAGATACACATACCAGATAAAGCGACATTTACCTATACGGTCATGAATGTGCACGCGTGCACGCATGGGAAATAAAAGACTTGCAGACCAATAGTCTGGGTCCACAGTCACGCTGCCATGGCGCACAGCACGCCGACATGAGCCTGAGCCTCAGCTTGCGGGGGACCACGGAATGCGGTGATGTTAGGGAAGCCAAGGGAAAAACATGAAAAAGCATCTTTGGTGCATGTTGCTTGGATGTTAGGACTTTAAGTTTTTGCCAACTACTGGGTTTCCCATTAAACCACTAACTAGCAGAGGAGTGAAATCGGCCCAGGGGAAAGCCCAGTCCGAACCCGGACGAAGTCATGCTCCTCCCTTTGCAATATCCAGTAGTCCGCAATAAGGACCAGCCACTGGAAGGGCCTAGACTTGAGCCTTCAGGTTCTCCACTTAGCATCTGCTACAGGCAGCCGGAAGTCAGTGGCACGAAGTCGTATGGTGCAATTACCACCGTGCTACATGATGCTACGCGTTTTTGGGTCTTTGGCATGGCAAATTGCCAGTTTTGACCCTAACAAATTCTGAAGCTTCCAATTTCGTCTGGTTTTGACGGTGCTTGGAGCCTCGGGGTTTCTGTCGCTCGCTTCGTGTCAGGCCAGCCCATTGTGGTGCCGGGAGGACCTCCGGCCGGTTTCCCAGCTTCCCCAAGCAGACGGCAAGAGAAAGCGCCAAATGGCTGTGGGTCATTTTGTGAGGCAACCAGAACAAACAGATTTTACCAGGTTGAATTTATATAGTTCATGTTTCCATTTACCAGATTTTACCAGACGGTTGGTTCATGTTTGTTGGGGTACCCATGTTTGACCCGCAGCCAAACATTCCTTTTCCCGGGGAAAACGGGCGCATCGACATGTAAACCCCTTCACATTCGTGGGCACCTATGCACAGGAGGGTGACCCCAGATGAATAAACCGTAACCCATCCTTTTTCATAGGGGTGTTGTTCTCGAAAAGTCACTGGAAGGGATCCAGAATTTGTGGTTTGGATTCGGATTTGAACCCTTGGTTCTTGTAGAGGGTAAATGGGCAAACTACCCTTAGCAAATCCACCGATTCGGCTGCAAACCGCTCGGAGGAAAGCCGCAAAAGCTTCTTCAGGCGTGCTCAACTTTCAATCGCCCATTCATGCGCCATATTTTCGGGAATCCGTCCACAGCGTACCTCTGGTCATGAAATGTTTGAACCGCTTCCCCAGAGTTTCCTCGACTTTCCATTTTTGGAACCTCCAGAAGCGGCTGTCTCGACTTTCAATGGAAACCACTCGTAAATTGATCAACAGGGCTCCTTAAAAGATACATTTTGCCCATTTGAAACATGGCCTTTTTCCACCAAAGATCAAGGGACACCACCACTTACAGGGCAATGTTCAGTTGTATAATGTAAGGATCCCTGATCAACTTGTGGATTTGGGGAAATCCAAAGAGCCCTGTCGCCCCCAATCCCAGGTGAACATCATCCTCTTGGGCCCACCCGCAGGCCGGCCGCGTGGCCGAGTGATGCCAAGTATTTCCATGGCACGGGCACCCCTCCATACTATTTTCAGCTAGAGCTGGAATTATGGAAGCTATACACGCCAAGCAAGCGGAATGGAAGGACAGGGAAGCACATGGTAGGTTGGTGGTTACATGGTGGTTAGGTGTGTCTCTGATTTTTCGGAAACCCCTTTTCGGTTGGTTTTACAAAGGGAGGCCAAAAGGAAAACCAACCAATTTGGGCCTGGCCTCAGTTTGAGATGCCACCAGTTGTTCCATCAGCACAGCTCCAGCCCCGACAAAGGTGGTTCACAAAGCGCGCTTCCTATACTTTGCTCTGGAAAACGTATGGAAAGGAATCAAGGTATGCTTCCTTTTTCTGCCCTTGCTGGAGACCGCTTCCCATTCCCTTTCTTGATTCTTCTTGGTTCAACCCCAGCGAACGATGCCCAACATATCCCAAGGGAGCCAAAGAGATGTAAAACTTCCCTGCAGGTTATCAAGATCACAAAGGGAGAGGCACCGCTACGCATGGCTTTCTCCCAGCCATCCGGTTCCTTAGCTTTGTCGCCTCGTCGGTGTTTAGTGGTCAGATTTCCGGATTTAGCCCACAAAAAGTGAGTCAAACTTTTAGCAGGGGATCTGAAATCGGGCAGCCCAGTTGGAGGGAAGCTGAAATATGGGGTCCACCTTCTGATTTTTCTCCCCAACGCCAGGAAACCTTAGAGGACGCGAAAACCCTCCGGCCAAGAAGCCCTAAACCAAACCCTCCGGCCAAGAAGCCCAGTCTTTGGGGCTCCAACACAGCCGGAAAATCCATCCACGGCCTCGGCTCCGCGTGTGCGTCCGTCCGTTCGGCAGGCGGGAAGGGCACCCAGGCGAACTTCTTGGCGGAGCGCTTCGGCCGCTGGGTGCGGCGTTTGGCGAGCGACGGATGTAGTTCTCTAGAGCTAGCTTCCAGTTCCGTTCGAAACCGGGGATCCGAAATCTTTTCAGGAAGCCATCAAAATCGCAGGTTGGAAGCAGATCCGGTTCTTGAAAAGAACGATGGTTGAAAAGAATGGAATTGGAATCAACCCCTAGAATTTCGGCTGTGGGGGACAGCTGCGGAGAGAGAGCGGGAGAGAGGATTCCATGTCTTGTCGTTTTCTCAAACACTCCATGGCATATGTACCCACATCCCTCCATTTTGCCAGTGGGTTTCTTCTGAGGGTGGATGACGAACTTCTTTTCGGGTAGGAAGGCCACCCTCGGCATCCCTCCAAATGGATCATGCAAGAATCCCTACATGGACCCTGTGCATCCATTTTAACTGTAGCATGGCTAACCAGGGTGTTTCCCACCCTTTAAGAACCAAAAGGAGCATGGCGAAGGGTTACCTACTACAGTGGTAACACGGAACAACTTGATTATAAAAGCCTGATGCCCAAACATGTCATGTTTAATTGGGTAGAAGTGTCGGAGGCCAAGCCGGTTTCTTCCAAATAGATCCCCCACAGTTTTTTTGTTTTTACGCGCTGCGGAGGAGGGATCTCTCCTCAAACGGAAGTCTGAACATCTCACTCCCTGAGTTTGCTGAAATGAATATTTTGATTTTCCCTGGTTGGTTTGAAAAGGAATTCATCACTACTGGACATATATATTTTGTTTATTTGTCCTGGGGCCTCAACCAAATGGAAGACTTTAAACTTGTTAGGTAACCACTCAAGTGGCAAAGAGCCAACCAGCTCATTTGATGGGCGAGGAGTTCCATTTTGTGTGAATGAACTCTAGCGGTCTTCGTTCGCAGTGTGCGAACATTCCAGACTTGAGACTAGTTTTTCAGTTCTGTTTGTTTTCTTCTTTTTTTCTGGTTTGGGGCCCTTCGTCCAAAGACCTTGTTCTTTTCTCGTCCGGAAGTGGTTTACCTGGAGGGCCGACCTCCAAGGCCCTCAAAGGACGGGGGAAACGGTGCTTTTGGGAACTCGGTTCCCCAGCAATTGCTGCCAACTTTTACCGCTTCTTTTTTTTGGGGTTGGGAGGGAAACCCCCGACGAAAATCGACAAGACCGAAAAAAAGTTGGTAGCCTTATTCTAACCTATCTACTGGAGGACCTCGGGAAGCAACATGGTGTAAGCTGACCTCCCTTTAAGATGGCCCTGAAAGGACCTGGTCATCGCTTTCAGATGCCCAGTTTGTCATTTTCCGGAGAAGCAACGGGAATGGGTAGGATTTCGGTTTATCCTTTGCTTGGATGTTCAAGCTACTCCATAAAGCAGGTTATAACTTAAAACCCTGGATACAATGGAACCAACCCAGTTACCTCACTTATTGACATTGGCTACAGCTGAAAAAAAACACCTCCTCTGACCCTGGTTGAACCGCCAAGCAACCCCTGTTTCCCTTTTCGGAGCCTCCAAAAGTGGCAGCTTTAGTCGAACCCCCAAGCGGATTCTGCGTGTTACCCCACATAGAAACCACGGGAACTCACCCACTTACCGAGCTGGTCGGACGCCAAACCTCAGGCATGGTCCACATCTCCACGGGTGACTTGCTGCGGGCGCGGGCCAAGTTCCTACCCTCCTTGGCCGAGTACCTCTCCAGTGGACGCCTTGCAGCTCGGAGCTGGGGGGTTCAAGGGACACCAGAAACCCTTGTGGGGGAATCACCCCTTTTCACTTGGGTGTTCTTCTTTCCAAGTTAGCAGGTTGTACCGGTAACCAAGGTTATAGCCCACTTATAAGTCCCCCGTTCAGTGGAGTGAACCTGGATATTCAAGTGGACCCCTCCAAAAAGGCCTCACACGACCGAATTCATACCATTTTTGGTGGGTTTAGGTGGTGAATGGCCCAACGGAATTCCTTCTTTCAGGCTGGTGAAATATGTTAATTCACCCTGTGATTTTGCAGCCTGATTGGTTTTTGGAGGCCAGCTCAGGTCCCGGATGACGTGGTGGTCTCGATGCTCAAGGAGCCCCAGCCATGCCTCACCGGGGTCTGAGTTGCAACCACCGTCTTTGGGGCAGTTGCGGTGGTTGGGGGGGGTATGATGGACACTTGGGGTCTATTTTGCAACCTCCTTCATTTAGGGTATGTGTTTTGTCTTCTTCTTTTTTTCGAGTTCCGGGCTGCAAAATAAACTGTAACTGTAAGTGTCCAGCTCGGGGGGTAAGCCTTCTTTGGGCCCCTGTTTTTCAAAGAGGGTGAGGCTGCAAAACATCGCCCAAACAAGTGCCCATCGGGACTTTGATTCCATGTGCCTTCTTTGTAGTTGTTGGTCTTGAGCGTGCTTAGTGGCTGCCAAAACAAAGTTGCTGCTATACCAAGGTTTGGGAAGATGAGAGTTGGGGGCTTGAACCTCATCCCCCACAAGGTGTGACCCAAAATCGACACGCCACCCATTCACAGGTGTCTCGCATCAGTTTGTTTGGCCTAAATGGAGAAAGGAAGGACCCCCTAAATGGGACACTATGAATCACAGGTTGATTACTCCCAAGTCACACTTGCCAACTTGTCACGCAGAACTAAGCCTTTGAAAGTTGACCATGTGTTGGTTGTCTTTGTTCAGCGGGCTTGGGGCGAAACCAAAAGTTCAAGCTGTTGAAGCCAGGGTGAGGACCGCATCAAAGAGGAATCCAAGCCCATTCGAGGTTTGTTTCAAAGAGCACAGGGGGCGCCAAAAACACCAGGGTCCCGATGGAGGCTTGCAACTGTGCCCTTCCCGTTTTGTTTAGAAATCCCCAGGCGGTGGTATGGAGAAGCCCGCGGACCATTGCCCCAGATACCACCGAAGCCTCCAAATTCGCCCGGTGTTCGAAGTTTGTTGTCGGAGTACCATCCAGTTGTGTAGATGTGTTAAACAAAAAATTGTTGTTTCCAGTGGAAAAAACAAAAGCACAATAATCATGGACAATAATCATGGTAGACTTTGTCGGGAGTCCATAAGTGCTTAGCTAACTTAGGAAGTTGTAACAGCAACCTAGGCCACAACCCACTGCAGGCCACTGGATAATTGTGTCTGGATTGTCTGGGTTTTCCAGTAGTGCCCTTTTACCGTTTCTTTTCTGGGGGTGGGTTCCCCTTCCAAAATAGACTAAAGAAAAAAGTTGGTAGCCTTTTTCTAACCTCTGTGCTGGGGGACCTAGTTTTTGCGTGCAACCTGTTTCCTGCGTGGTTTCATACGGTTATAGGTGTTTGGTTGGAGCTGGGTTGCATAGGGTTTCGTTGTTTTTTGGTTTCAGCCTGATTCGAACCTACAGAGTCGCAGGAGCGGCTCGCGGACAGCGACTGCTCCCGTGGGGTCCTGCTGGACGGATTCCCCCGCACCCGCGCCCAGGCGAAATCAGGGCCTTTGTTGGGGGTCGAAAGACGGGGCGTACCTTGCAGATGCCATGGACTTGGCAATTCAGGGCTTAAAAGATACATTTTGCCCAATTGAAACATGGCTTTTTCCACCAAAACAAAGGGAAACCGCCATTTACAAGGCAATGTTCAGTTGTATAATGTAAGGATCCCTGCAATTGCCTCGAGCCCTAAACATCCCAACTCGAAAAAGATGTCCATCATCACCTTAAACCAACAGCCCGTTGCAGAATAGACACACGTCCGCACGGGCCTGCTTTGTGGAAAAGCATGTATGGGCTTACTTCCCCAGTTTATTTGTGGCCGACAAGGACGTTTTTGACTGCGCAAGGGGGCTCTCTTCAGGCCATGTTCAGGTGCCGGGTCAGGAAACCTCGCGTGATGTTTTGTCATGGATGCGCTCAATTTGGTCGTGCAAGGGTTGACAGTAACCATGTCGAGTGGTCTTTTTCTTGGGTGCAGGCGGAGTCATTGGAGAAGGCCGGCGTGAACATTTCCGCTGTGATCCATTTGAAGGCCTTGGCGAGAGACGTTTGTGGAGAGCTTCGGTTGGGATGGTGCGATTGAAATATGCGACGATGGGATGTGAGAAGGGTGCCACAACCAACACGACGCCATATGCATATGGGTCAAAATCAATCCACCAGAGGGCGCACGCCAACAGAAGCCAACTCCAACCACATGACTTGTATAGTGTGTTATTCCCACATGGCTGTGGCTCAAAAAACCGGTACCAAAATGGAACCCTGGTAAGTAGAAACATGGACCAAAACCTGCGTAACCCCTCTTGTTTGATTTTGAGCCACACTCACATGACTCAGACCATGTTCCGGACTTGGAACTTGGACAAATTCTGGCCCGCGCCTTCAGGTCGTATCGCCCTAGCCCTACGCATAGATGGCCTTTCAGCGGGGTGGGGTGGAGTAACTTGAGGGCCCCACAACCCCAAAGCCATCAGCCCAGTGGCTGTCCTGTGGAGTGGAGCCTGTGAGAGGCCCAACCTGAACCCTTGGGCTTTTGTATCCGAAACGGACTCCTGAGATGGGTGCAATGTCTTGTTTTTGAGTTGGCACTTTTTGTTTTTGGTTGCTTTTTTGAACGGCCACCAAGAGGAAAAGGGGCCCATTTTGGAGCTGGGTCGACATGTCAATGGCACTTCACCGGACCTTTCTCGCTGCGCCTTGCTTGGGGTCTCCGTCAGGTGGCGGACGAGGTGGTGATCGAGCGCATCGCCGGGCGCCGCATCGACCCGCTGAGCGGGAAGATCTACCACGTCAAGGCCAGGGCGGGAGGCGCGGGAGGCGAGGCCTGGACTTCGCGGGGGGGAAATTGCCATCCACTTGGTCAGCACCAAGTGACGGTACGGGTATGGGTACCTAAATCTTTGGCGCATTTTGGCAAGGGATGTTGGGACTTTAACTTTTTGCCGACCAATGGGTCTTCCGTATTAAGCCACTAAAAGTTAAACTGTTAGCAGGGGAGCAGAAAGCAACCGAGAAATGACGGTACGGGTATTACGGGTATGGGTCAAAATGAAGCTCCCACGGCGTCCTTATACCCTGGAATCACAGTGAGAACCCCTCCCCTCATGCTAACCTCGACGAAGACTCTTCAGAACCTTGCAGGTATTTCAACCCTGACGAAGGAAACGGGACATTTTCAAGAGGAGCCAACCAACCGGATTCTAAGCAAAGCCGCCCTGAAGAAAATCCACCAGGGAAACCCCTACAATCAGATTGCCTTGTTGGTGACTTGGATTGGTGGCTTGGGGGATTGAACATCTTGTAGAGGGCGAATGGGAAAACCCACGGACCTGCAAGCCGCCGAACCACCAACCCGCTCGTTCTGAGCATAGGTGCCCCTTTTGGTTGGTTTGGTTGAAAAATAAAGGGGGTTGCCTGGTTCACCTGGTGGTTCAATCGTCTACCAGAAACCGAGGGGAAGCTGTCTTAAGGCCACTCCACTTCGCCGTCCAGGACAACCCCCCGCCGCCGGACGTGGCCCGTCGCGTTATCCAGCGTGAAGACGATACGCCTGAGAAGTCAGGGCCCAAGAAGACGTAGCTCAGGATCGGTCAATATTAAATCACCAGGGGACTGCAGATTGTGGTCCATGTTTCCATTTACCAGGGCAAGCCATTTGGGGTACCTATTGTTGACCCACAGCCATTTAAACTGGTGGTTTGGATCTGGATTTGAACCCGTGATTCGTATGGGGGCAAATGGGAAACCCCTGTCCGAACCAAACCAAGCAATGAGGGGGATGCTGAACACCTACACTTGGAACATCTTGGGATGGATGAAGCGCTATACGGCTAAACCGCCCATGTCAACTGGGGCGTGGGCTTCCTGGATTTCACTCGACTATGGAACTTGAAGGAAGGCCAACTTTTTGTTCTCTCCTTCTCCCCATAAAACTTCTCAGCTGCGCAAAGCCGACCTGTAAGCTTTTTGTTTTGGTCCCCGGTTTGGTCCACCTTGCTCGATTTTTTAGGCCCGAACCAAGCTACAGGTCATCGACCGTAATGTGCCGCGCCAGGATTCGCACCCGCCTGGTGACCTACCACCAGGAGAGCCCTCGGTGGGCTTCGTGGGTTCAGCTTGCGGCTTCCCGGGCCTTGCAAGGATATATTTTCATTTTCTAGATCTGGATCTTTTTAGTGGTTTCTCCTTCATCTTTGGCGTTGAATTTGCATTTAAGTGTCCGGATGGGGGGGGGATGGGGGGGTGCGGGCGTTGGGCGTTTTTTGCGGATCGCGGCCAAATGCGATTTGTTTGAGGCCATGCCAAAAACCGCCAACCCAACCAGGACTTCCTGGGAGAGGAAATTAACAAGTCTCCAGGATGCATGGTTGCATTTTTTGGAGGCTCAAAATCTCCGAACAATAGGGTACCTGCGACAAAGTGCTCATGATTCCTCA
This sequence comes from Effrenium voratum, assembly GCA_963377175.1. Classification (NCBI taxonomy): domain Eukaryota; class Dinophyceae; order Suessiales; family Symbiodiniaceae; genus Effrenium; species Effrenium voratum. The sequence continues at coordinate 231,384 of CAUJNA010002657.1, read as the reverse complement.
ACTCTTATTCTAACCTCTAGGTATATGGCCATGGGGGCATAACCTATGGCTCCATTTTGAGGTGGATGAACATCCATTTGCCACCTACTTTAATGTTCACCAGGGACAGGGTTTTGACCCACAGCCATATACTTAAACGTTTGCCGAGTCCGGCCGCCCCCTGTTTTGGTGAACCCTCTGGTGATTTTCGGCTTCTGCCTGCCCAGCTCCCGAGCTCCAGTTCCAGATCCCGGAAAGCTCCACGACTAGCTAGTGGTTGGAAGGGAGCTGTTAGGGAGCTGGGGATAGCCATATTTGGGCCTTTTTACAAGGGAGCTAAGGAGACACCAGGAATTTTGGAAGGACAAAGTATTCCAGAATTCCAGGCTTTGACCCTTTTGCCCAGAAGACTCGACTGTTTGGGTAGTATATGTGTGAGGCTAAGGGACCCAAAATGGAAACCTGGTACATGGGCAAGACAAGAACTGGTCTGGCTATTGGTTTTTGAACCACACCCATAGCTCACACCTTTGAATCTGCAGCTTTCGATGCGAGTTGCATGTATGCAGAACATTGCAGAACAAGAGATGTACATTTGCACGCAGAAACACATGCACAAGTACGTATATGTATGAAAGCGTGTGTGGGCCGTATGTCCATTCCAGGTGTGGCTTTCTACTATAGATTACGCTATCCCCAAATTGCTACCACCAGGGGTTTAAATGGGATATAATTATAGCCCTGTTTTCTCCCTCGTCCTGGTGGAGGATTGGGGTGAAGCCATCTTAGACCTGAACCTTAAGCCTGAAAATAAAGTGGATCCTCACAAGGTGATCCGCTTACTCCCTATTTCCTATAGTGTTTTTTGTGGGGACCGGGTCCCCTCTTTGGGGTGCCCTTGAGAGGCTTGGAGCTTTGGTTTTGCTTTGGTCTCGGGAGGAGCGTGATGCTATCCTGGACTTCTGCGGGAACCGGGCCGACCTCTCAGTTGAGAGAAATTTGGAGTTCCCTGCACTCTTTGCCACGATTTCCGAGGAATGTTGACCCCACGTATATACATATATATATATATATATATATATGGGGGGCGTCCCTGGGTTTAGTGGGGAATCATCACACCCCCTATTATAATAAGCTGGGGTTGACTAATACGGGGTCACCACTAGTGTGTTTGGTGCCTGTTCGTTTTTCAGTGGGCTGCAAAGCAGCCTGCTGTTTGCGGTGAGGCTGACCACGGAACTGTCCCGGGGCACATCGCTTGGTCCCGACTCTAAATCGAAACCTCTGCTTGCGGTTTTGAAGGGCATCCCCACCCACTTCAAAATGGAGTTTGTCGGGGGGGGGCTGGCCCCTCACAAGGTGGCAGGTAACCCTTGGGTTGGGGATTTTTCGGGCTGAACCCTTGGTGTTTGTTAAGGGGAACAGGGAAGCTAAAGCACCACTCCAAGCCACCGAGTCGTGGAAGCTGAAGGTGTCAAAGTACCCTACTCCAAATACCCACATTTTTTTACAAAAAGGTGTTTCCCTTTTTTTTGAAAAACCTGGGTTTCCATGGTAAATACCTCCTTTTTTAGTAGAGGGTCGCCATGATACCCTAACAAAAAGTGGGTATTGGGTGTAAGGGGTCTCCGGTTGCCTGAGGTGAAGACCATCCACGTGGGCGACGGCTCGCCAGAAGCACTTCCAGCAGACGTCCGGCCCATGTGTGTCTTCGATGAAGTCCGCAAGGCGAGGTTGACATCGTCAAGACTGAGCTTTGGACGGTTCAGAGGGGTTCTTCGGCCCAAAATGGCGTCGATACCCTATTGTTATTTCTTGACTTTCTTGGGGTGGATCTCTGGCATAACCTCTTTGGTGCATTTTGCCAAGCTTTCTCACTTTTTGCCAACTAATGGGTTTTCCATTAAACCACCAAAACTTAAACTTAGCAAGGGAGCAGAAAGCAACCGAGCGAGGATGCGCTTGAATCGGGGATCCCCAATGAATTGTTACTTTCCCCAATGGATCCCATTTGCCCCTATAGGTCGCCAGCCATTTTCTATTTGGTTTTCAAATGGATGGTCTCCAGGTAAATGGACTTCCTGGGTTTTTTCAGAGTCCTTTCAGGCCATTCCGTGCGACTGGCGGAGAGAAAGCTAGCGCATGCGACTCAAGCGCTGGTCGCAGGCGCTAGAAGGAGACGCCTACTGGGGCTCGGTGATCCGATCAGAACTCATTGCCAAGGCGCGGAGTGTCTCAGAAGACCTGCATGGATGTGTCTCTTAACTTGGTGGCTCCCAGCCATCCGGTTCCTTAGCTTTTTAGCCTTCTAGTTTTTAGTCGTAGTTGTTTCATGTTTTTCCTTTTAACCCACTAAAGGTTCGTCAGTTTTAGCGGGGGATCTGAGGGCAGACCGGACAAAGGGTGCAATTTGGACCCTATAGAATCTCATAAAAGGCAATGCCAGGCATGCTCTCGTATGGCCTACTTTCAGCAACACCCATAAATCCCGGAATCCCGAATGATGTTGCGCTCAAAAAGCAGAAAGATTCGCGTCACATCTGGCTCTCGAGACTTGCCGGTTCCATGGGGCGTGGTGGAGACAAAGCGTTTGGCAGGACTGAAGTTGTATGCTTGCTTTCCTATCTGCCCAAAGCGAATCAACCTGCAGTGATCTTTTGGTTCCTCCCTTTGGTCCCCTTTTTAGGCAGGCCCCCAAAGCATGAACCTTGTATTTGTGGATCCTGTTCTTCCCTTCCACTGATTCACCGGACCAAAAGAGCGGTCCCCAAACAAACCTACATGATTACTCGATGTGATGGGCTGTAAGAAGTTCCTGTTCGGAAAGCCAGGGATCACTGCAATGAATCTCACTATGGTCATCTGAGTCAAAGACCTCCGCGCGAAGCAAACGGAAACCGCGGATCCGCGCCCGCGCCCATGGTAGCGCCATGGCCGACGGAGCAGTTTTCGCCACTCGGCCACAAGGGCCTGGCACTCGTCCCCCTTGAAGCGCTTGAAGGGCTCTCAAAGGTGCGTGGGAATCCAGCGAAACCCATTTTTCTTGGTGGCTCCCAGCCATCTGGTTCCTTAGTTTTTTAGCCTTTTTGCTAGTTTAGTGGTAGTTTCCGAATTTCACCCACTAACAGTTAGTCACTTTTAGCGGGGGATCAGTTTGGGCAGCCCAGTTTTGAGGGACAAAATTGGGGGTCCCGATGATGTCCTTAAAAAGAACTCCAGGAGGGTCATCTTGAGGATGTCCTGCGACAATGGATCCAGTTTTTGGTGGCTCTACTTGGTGTAATTGAATCGCGCGGTTTGTATTGAGGCCTGTTATTTGTTTTTGTTGTTTTTATCTTTTCTTTTCTTTTTTTTTTTAAGAACAGAGTATTAAACAAAATCGATTCTTGTGGAACCAAGAATCTCAATGAGTTTCGGGTGACGCTCGGGTGTTTGCCATGCTGCAGATCTGTCCGGGCAGTTTTTGTTTGGGGCGCGCTAGGGCGACCGAAACCTTGCCGATCCTTGCGGACACGAGCCTATGATCGGGCCCTTTGGGTGTTCAAGCCACTTAAGAACCAGGAACGTTGGCGCTTCATGAGCTGAGCCTTGCAAGGAGCCTTATAAGGAGCTTTATAAGGAGCCTTAAAGTAGTGAACGTAGCTTGAAACCGCCCATGGTTCTAGGGGTACCTTCCATGTCCATTCTTTCCAGGGATCCTTCTTTCTAGAAAACCGCCGGAAACCCAGGAAAAACGGATCCAGTTTTTGGAAACGATGGTGGAAGAGTGGAATTGGGATCAACCCCATTTTCCGCCCCAACAAAGCTGAAAAGCTGAGGTTCCGGTGGCGATGGTCTTCGCCGGGTGCATGGGGGCGATCTTGGCCATGGAGGTGGTGCTGAAAGAGGATCCAAAGCGGCTTTGCTGGCACCCGGGGCGAGGGGGTGGGGTCCCTGATATTTTTTCGAGGCAAGGGGCGAGATGGCAAGATGGCCATGGGTCAAAAGCCAAATCGTACCCCCAGTGAACATCCCAATCCCCAGTAAAATGGATTAAAATGGGTGGTGCACCTACCCCAAAAAGGGATGCCATTGTTGGTTTTGACCCACAGCCATATGGGCCTGTCGTTTTTGGAGGGCGCATTTTGCCTGGAGTTGTTTCAGCTCAAGGGAAACCAAACCATCTTGGGTTTGCGAGCAACAAGGCAGGCCCACATGTACTGTCATCCAGTTCAAGGATTACCCAATATACCAACAAGCATAGCACCTGTGGGCGGGTACCCGGAAAATGACTTTCCTCTTGGGGGTACCCTGTGTCAGCTGCCATGTTAGTGGGAGGGTATCCAACAAGGTCCCCCAGTAGTGCTCTTTTACCCTTTTTTGGGGAATGGTTCCCCTACTAAAATGGACGGAAAAAAGTCGGTACCCCTATATATCCTTATTCTAAGCTCTCTAATGGAGGACCTAGCCAAAGACTTGAGCTCGAAGCGCTTTTGGGTCTCTGAGATGGGCCCTGGAGTGTTTCAGAGCGGCTGGGATTGACCTTTTTGCTTGCAGGAACCCACCAAGCACGCTCGACCTAGATCCACTATTGGGGACCCCTCCAGGTGGGTTCCTTTTGGTTTCCCTTTGAAACCATCCGAAAAGTGGTTCCTAGGTTGAGCAACCTTTTTGGATCGATTCTCATTGGTGCCGACTGGGAGCACCGGAAGCAAGGTCGGGCAATCTGCTGACGTTGACGGCAGCCGCGCGGCCAGACGTTTTTCGCCGGTGCCACACGTTTTTGTGGAGGCGGATGGTTTGAGTCCTCCAAAACTCGGTCCCCAGAAATGTGCCAACTTTCACCATTTCTTTCTTTTGGTTGGGAGGGAAACCCCCTACTAAAATGGACTACTCCAGAAATACCCTTCTCAATGGATTGGCAGGGGCTAACGAAGTCCCCAATCCAGAAAACGAAGAAGAGGTGCAGGAGGTAGACCCTTTTCCTGCTCAGCGTAGCCATCGGTCGGTGCCGTCAAACGGCAGATACCCACCCTATGTGGGATGAGAGGGGATTCGGGCCATCACGGCCACACATGATATGGATGTACAGGTTTCACATGCCATGAAATGCCGGTTGCGTGGCACGCAACTCACACGGGGAAGAAAGCCTTCACTCAGCCGGTCGGCTGAGGCACACAGGTCCTGCACGCACGGCGGACCTCTACATTCACACCACGGAGGTGTCGGCACTCACGGTTCACATGCCAAACACTGCCGTAGCGGGAGAGCACAATGGGGCCTGTGGGCTGCACTTCGCGTTGTTGTAGCTCACGGAGTAGCGTCTGCATCCGAAAGTTCTGACCCATGAGGTGCTCGTTGCTGCTGTTGGCTTCTTCCAAGTTCATTTCCAGGGTGGTGATCACGGGATCCATGGGCATGGGATCGGTTTGCACGACCGCATCGGTCACGGCCGTATGGTTTCGGCCGGAGCAAGAACAGCTCAGTGCATTCCGAACCACACACCATCCGAACATCAGGAGGAGGGTGATCACGGCATAGTCCATGACCTCAGCGTAGGGCTCGACAAACGTGCCCTCGGGTTCCACAAGCGTGTTCTTCTGGTTGTCCACGTAGGTGGCTTGGCAGAAAGAGACCATAACATCGCCCTGCGCGAGTGGTTTGGGAATAGCTCCCTCCTGCATGTTTTGTTGACGTTCGGCCTTGCTCTTGCGCTTGGCAGCGGTGAAGCTGGGGTCCCACGAAAGCTTCAGCTGGTGTGATCTCAAACGGTCTGCAAGAAGTTGCCGGGTGGACAGTTTGGTCTGGCCGTCGGCATACTGCAACTCACTGCTCATCCACCTGAGGTGTCCGCCGAACGATTGCAGCCTTTCCTTCATGACCATGATCTCCAAACCTGTGCGGCGATCTGTGTTGCCGCCCAACTGCTCGCGCTGGTAGCTGTCATATAGGGCCTTGGCGTCGGTGATCAGAGTTGGTTTGAGCATGCTGCGAACTTCCAAGAGGTCACGGAGCTTCACGTTGGGGTTGAAAATGTGCTCCCAGGCGCGAACAACCATTTCCATGCTGTCCACGGCTTGACCAGCCGCCTGAGCTTCCGCAGCCAGACTGCTGCGACACACACGAGGTAGCTTGTACGAGCGCCAGTCCAAAACCATGTAGGGGAGCTCGTTGCCGTCAAAGCAGGCGGCGTTGACCAGCAGGGTGATGTAGCCACCTTGGGAGCTACCATCGGATCGGGAAGCGAATCCCGCGTCTGTCATAGTGACCAGGCGCAGGTCTGCCAGATTGCCAATGTGCCGGTACTGCAACGTGACATCAGAGTTGTCCTTGGCAAACTTCAACGCGCGGTTTGCCTCGTTGATCGTCATGTTGGTGCCAGTTCCGACCTCGCCGGAGAGAATCGAGGCCGAGCATTGTATATGCGGGCTGGACTGAACAGCCGGCCACTGTAGCGCACCAACCAATCCACGGAGTTGAGAGACTCCGGACGGGTCCAACTTCTGAATGGAGTTGCTGGCCTTGTTCTGGGTGATCGGCTTGATACGATGGAGGTAGTCGTGGTGCCCGAGGTGCCAGATGTCGTTGACCTGCTTGAGCTCAGCACCACAGTACTGGAGTGTGGACTTGTCACTGTTGAACTCCCGGAAGTTGAAGATCTCCTTGAGCTTGACCTCGGCGGCCTGGTAGGTCTCCGATTGTGGGTCTCCGGAGCCAAGTAGATCATCTACATGAAGGCAGACAATGCCACACGGCTCAAGGATGCCAGTGTTGTTTTCGACGTTGCCGTTCTCGGTATCCTTGTTGTAGGTCTGATCCGACAGGTTGGGGTAGAGCATAAAGAGGCAAGGATCTAGTACATGTTGTCGCCATCCTGCATGACGGAGACGTCGGGTGGCTTCCAGGAACCATCTCCTCGGCGCATCAATCTGACCATAGCACGGCTTCATCAGGAGCATCCTGGTGTCCATATCAGCGCCCAGCAATGCCAGGGCGTCGGCAGGCAGCTTCAGCCAGAGTTTCCGGTCCTGTGGCAGACCTTGCAAGAATGCAGTTGCTACATCAGCTGTCCACAGGGGCCACCGATACGTGGCTGCAAGAGCCAACAAAATGGTGCGACTGAGGCGACTTGTAGTAGGGCTCGAGGACTCGACCTTGCCTTGCAGGGCATCGGGGTCGGCATAGCCACGAACGATCAGGCGGGCCTTGGCTCGTCTGCTGCCGTCGGCATTCTTGCTCCACTTGAGGAGGATCCGGGCGGTAAGAGTGCGTGCAGGATCGGCCGACTTCACATTGTCGAACTGCCACACATTGTTTTCGAAGAAGGACGAAAGCTCCTTCCGTTTGGCTTCCAGGAAATGCATGCGATCCTCAAGGGTCATGTAGCGCTCCGACAGGTTGTTCTTGTCCTTGGCGCCCCGGCGGACTTGTCGATCAGCTGCAGCGACATAGGCTTTGGCAACTCGACGACCATCGGTTGCAAGGTGTACACGAAGTGGTTCGACCTTCTTCTTGATGTCCCGGACCTTGGCCTTGTCAAAGGTGAAAATGGTGAAGCCGTCCCAGTTCTTGGGAACCTGGGAGTTGGTCCAGAAGTCACTGCCACCATCACGCCAATCATCGGTCTCACGACGGAGGCGACCATCAGGTAGACGCCATAGTGTGATTCGCTGACCACGGAGGTCCTTGGGGTCGAAGGGGCAGTCGGTAGCGTCGTGTGGAGTGAACTTGCGAAGTCGTCCACGGACATGATGTCGAATCACACAACCGTCTTTCATCGACCAGTAGTCGTCTGTGTGTCCGGTGAACTGCAGGTAGCCTTCGCCGTCTTGAGTCCATCCAGGTGGTAGAGCACTGAGGTCAAACTCATCAACCGGGAACACAGCATCGGCCAAACATGGTCGTCAGTTGAAGGTGCTGAGACTTTTGTAGGTCGTGGTGGTGGAGATCGCGATCTCTGTCGACTTGACGATGAGGGTTGTTGAAACAGTGGAGCTTCTTGACGATCTACACGGAGGCGTTGCTGCTCAAAGGTCTCACCTTGCACCGGTCGATACTCAGAGGGAAGTTGAGGTTCAGGTTCGATGACCGGCTCAGTGACAGAGGTTGTGCGAGACACATCCTCTTCCAGGATTCGCCTAAGGTCTTCGTCCAAGAGCTCCTCCGGTACTGGTGGAAGGACTTGGGGATCAGGTGGTGATGGTGCTTGAGGTTCTGAAGACTCTTGGCTTGGTGACGCCGCTGGCGCATCTAATGGAGACTCACGTGCTGGAGCTCCAGGTTCGACAAGGCGTCGGCGTTGCTGAGGGGGCTCTGACACTTCCTCTCCAGACATGTCGAGAGACTGGTCATTGAGATCATCCATAGCCTCCTCGTCGGAGCCGACTTCTTCGATTCGACGTCCTTGGTTGAGTTGCTGCAAATCCCAGAATCGGGTCACTCCCCGGCCACGGAGATTGCGTAGTGCATCAAGAGCATGGCTCATGCCGGAGAGCTGATCCAGGTCACCAAGCACGGGCTTGACATGATGAGGGGCAGCACGAAGCAAGTTGGTGCCATGAACCAACCAGTAGACGGTAGGTTTGCCTTGCTGATCGTCTTCTCGCATAGCCACAACCGCAGGCCCGCGCCATCTGATCTTGACAAGATCGGAGGCCCGAGCATCACGCCAGTAGTAGCAGCTCTGTCCGACTTCCAGGGTCTTGTTGTGGCCAGAATAGCGACGCAGAAGGGCTCGACGCAGCTTGGTGTCGGTGTCGGCACGGATCAGGGCATACTTCGCGGCAGCCCGCTGGGCGAGAACATCCTCGAAGTCACCAGGTTGAAGGTGTCCGGGATTAAGGCCGTCCTCAGTGAGCTCGCCAGGCAGTTTGGGTTGCTTGCCGAGAACCCACTGGGCTGGCGAGTACCCGTGCACATTCGGAAGAGCATTGATCTGCGGGACCATATAGTCCAAGGCTTTACGAACCGCATCACGAGAGTGATCCTGATGATCCGCAAGATAGATCTCAACAGCACGGCGAAGCAGTTGATGTCGCCGCTCGACCACTCCAAGCCGCGTATGGGCCTCTCCGGGGGAGATGACCAGGCTGATACCATTGTCTCGGGCCCAGCTCGACATGGCGTCACTAGACCATGCACGATGTTCGTCGATCATGAGGACCTGCATCGGACCGAAGTGTCGGATCCAGCTCTTCTCCAGGGAGGAGATGAAGTCTGTGGTCTGCTCGTGCCGAATCAGGCGCGCGACCATGTAGCGTGTCGCAGTGCAGACCATGCTGATGATCGGGTACTTGTCATCCTTGTTGGGATCGGGCTTCAGCCACATGACATCGGCTTGTACCACGTCGTTGAAGTTGGTTGACGGTGAGAGCTGTGCAGGGGATGGTCGTGGTGGTCGTACATAGTGCGCACATGCTGGACATCGGTACTCATGTGCCACATCCAGGACAGTACCAGAGGCTCCACGCTGTCGAAGGACAGCAACCAGGGTGTCAGGTGCAGGATGCCCAAGATTTCGATGAAGGCGTTGAACTGTGCGCACTGCCTCCTCCTTGTGGTTGGTGAAGAGACGTTGTAGAACACCTCCAGGCTCTGCCACATCATCAGCGGCAAAGATCCATGACTGGGGCTGTGCCGGTTCCGGGACCATGAGGGCTGCTGACATATGACCGGCCATCTCGGGCTGGTAGTCTTCCATGAAGGCGGTGCGGGAGATGCCGTAGTCTTTGAGATAGCCCTCCAGCCTGCAGTGCATGTGGTCTCCTGAACACCGGTGACACATTGCGGTTGCCATAGCCATCTTGGTGGTGAGCAAGGCCGTAGGCTTCTTGACCAGGAGCCATTCGCCATCAGCATCCGGACAGATGCTGTTGTAAGCACATTGATCGAAGGTGCACCACAGACCAGGAAGAGACCGTAGGGCTCGAGTCTTCCAGGACTTGGCGCTGAGAGGCTGCTCCACGTGTGCATGTCTTCCATCTCGAACTTGTGCCAGGTAGACCTTCTTGACAAAGAGCAAAAAGGTGTCGTGGTGCCATTGACGTAGAGCACGTAGTTTTTCACGCTGCTCAGGAGTTCGGGAGTTGATATTCTGCATGGGCGACCATGGTCCGCAAATGGGTGCCAGAAACACCTCGTCCGGCATCTCCTGATGGAGGTAATCCATGAAGGCGTCCTGGTGCGATTTGATGCGGAAGTCCCACCCGGTGTGGAGCCCGAAGACTTCTGTCTGACCGCCGGCAGCTTGTACATGGTGAGAGATGGCGGCCTTGCCGGCAAAGACTTCCCACACCAGACGTGGTCGGGGTCGTTCCATGGCAGCCAAGGCTTGATCGACTTTGATCTCAGTCTTGTCGATGTGCTGCTTCAGGTGAACCTGAAGAGTCCACAGCTGGTTGGGCTTCAGACGATGTGATGGTAAGTCTTGAGGAGGGGGCGAGACATCCGTGTCGTTAGCCACCATGTTCACGTCCAGGTTTTCAGCCGTAAGGAACTCCTTCAGGGAGACGCCGTACTCGAGGTCCGGCTCGTTGGTCAGCACGTACTCGAACGCTGGTTCAGGAAGGCCTGACCTGTAGTCGTCGTAGCTCTCGACGAGCGACAGCAGGTATTCACCTTGCCGGCCACACTCCAACGGTCGCCAGCCAGAGCCAGGAACCCGCATTGTTTTGCTGGCGAAATCCAAGGTCATGCCGAGGAGCTCCATGATGGGGCGTCCCATCAGCATCGGAGTGTGTCCAGGCAAGAGAAAGCATTCGGCCAACCCGTAGCGTCCTCCAACAAACATAGGAACTTTCACCACCCAGTCGCTCGTCCCGTAGTTGTCGCCACCGAAGCGAAACTCCTTGGTGCACCGGCTCAGATAGATGAGCTCCACGGGGTACCCAAGTTGACGTAGAACTTGAACGTAGGCGATGAAAGTGTGGTAGCCGGCCAGGAAAGATGAGGCACCAGGGTCAAGCATGACGGCATCTGGCCGATCCACTGCGTTGCTGTCCATGAGGATGCCGGCCATCAGAGCCGAGCCATCTTCCAGAGCCGGTCGCTTGTTCGGGCGAGATGACGGTGAGGTTGTAGGCGTAGTCGAGGAAGCCGGATTCCGTGGCATGGGGCAGTTGCTGGCCCAGTGTCCAGCCGCTCCACAACGAATGCAGTGAAGCGCACTCTTGGCCCGATTCTTGGCTTGCGAGGGCTTGCCGGAACCTTTTGACCAAGACTTGCCACCCTTGCCTTTTCCACGGCCGGGTCCTCCTTTCAGCGAAGGCGCCATAGAGCTTGATGATCCAGGACCACCATCCTGCAAGGCGACCACAGGGAGGAATCCACGAGACAGTCGGAGTTCTTGAAAACGCTTGCGAGCATCGACATAGGCAGAGTAGACCTCGTCGTACTCCTCCACGGGCCAGGGGTTGCTAGACTCATCGTCCTCACCGTAGTAGGCCTCGTGGTGGTCCCAGTCGTCCGTCTCGCCGTTTTCGTCGCCGATGGAGTCCCAGTGATCATCTTGCCAGTAGATCTCGTCCGCGTAGGTCTGGTCATCATGCCAGTAGGTGCCGTCGGGGTCGACGTCGTTGTAGGGCTCATCATAGTCGCCCTCCGAGGCCCAATAGCCTGTGTGGCGCCGATGAAATCCGGAGCCCTTGAAGCCAGGGCCGCGTGGGCGATCATGTCCAAACTTGTAGTCTTGACCAAGCACGAAGTACAAGGCCTCGACAACCTTCTCCTTAGTGAGATCCTTGCCGGCCTGCGTCATGATGAGGCGATGCTGATCCTTGCTGAGGTTGGCTTTCCGAAGCATTTGCCAACCCACCACGGATGCAGGAAGCTTCACATCATGTTGTGCCAGGCGTCGCAAGGCTTCGTCGTGCTCGGTGACGTAGCTGAGCAGTGTTTGGCCTGAACGGCGCTGCAGCTGGTTGAAGTAATTGTCGAAGTGCGCGGGGAGCTCCACCCTGTCGTCATACCGAAAGGACTTGTCCAGGATGGCCAGGATATCGTCGAACGCAGAGTCCGCTTCGATCTGAGCATCTTCGAGGTGCTCAACTACCTTCCAAGCAGTGCCAGTGAGGGAACCCAGGAGGTTGTACACAGCCTCCTTGCTGCGCTTGGTAACCGTCATCTTGCGGTAGTACAGGTAGATCCTCTTGCGCCATTCCCGATAGTCCTGCGGATGCCCGGAGAACAAAGGGATGAAGCTGTCCCGAGTCGAGGTGCTGTCCAGCGCTGCAGTTGCCGCTTCAGATGCCATCTGAGAGGCCACTTGGAGCGTAAAGGCAGCTCCGCTACCAATCTCAATGGATTGGCAGGGGCTAACGAAGTCCCCAATCCAGAAAACGAAGAAGAGGTGCAGGAGGTAGACCCTTTTCCTGCTCAGCGTAGCCATCGGTCGGTGCCGTCAAACGGCAGATACCCACCCTATGTGGGATGAGAGGGGATTCGGGCCATCACGGCCACACATGATATGGATGTACAGGTTTCACATCTCACAACCCTTATTCTGACGAAAAGGCATTCGGCATCGCCTCGCGTGACTGCGAGGTTCTCATGGTCCTCTTTCAGAGCATCCCAGGCCGGCATTGGAAAAGTTGCGTCGCATCCCATTCTCCAACGGTCCATCCGAAGACCCTTCTTATTTGATCCCCAACATGTTTAGAACCGAAAAGCCAAAAGGCGAAATGGAGGTCGGAGAGGGATGGAATAAGGTCTTCATGAATGGACTTGGGTGGGAAGTAGATAAGGCGACTCACTCCATCGGCCATGCTCTGCCCTTTGCCGCAACGCCGCGTAGCGTTCTGGAGGCATACCATCGACCAAGGCCACTGACTTGAGGAAGTGGGCTCATGGTTTTGGGAGAAGTTGGCGTTCGGATTTGGATGGCAAGTGTCTCCGGTTTTTAGCTGCAACAGCACCCCGCACTACGCTTTTGGGACCCCCCCCCCCCCCCCCGGTCAATCTGAGCAAAAATTGTTGAAACCCCCTAATTCACGAAGCTTGGTTTTGTATGCATCGTATGTATGTTTGTTGTAGGTGGTCGTTACACAGTGGTTAACTTCCTGAGTTTGTGCACTGTTTTGTTTTGGAAAGAGCAGTTCAATCGAACGGGAAGCCACGGGGAACCAAAAGGCTATGAATTCCAATAGGGAGCCACCTCACCCGAATCCCCACCGAATGTTGATGTCCACCAAAGGGCGACCTAGCAAAATCACACCCAAGCGAGCAAGCTGTCCACAGGTAACAGAGAAACGAAATGGACAATGGAAAAGGGGAAATCGACCAAAGGGAAGCCAAAGGAAACCAAAGGGATGAGGAAGACCAAAGGAAGCCAAAGGGATAAGTGAAACCAAAGCCAAAGAAGTACGCACTGGCATTAGATTTTTTGTGTCAGGGCGCCTCAGCGCGCAGGGCCTCAAGCCCCTGGCTGCGCCGCTGGCCAGCCACGGGAAGTTCGCGCTGCTTTGGGCCGGGGCCCATGGAGTGGGTCGGAGCCGGCGTCCGCGGGGAGTGTGGGCCGAGGGGACCTGGGCCAAGGGGTTTGGAGCATTTGGGTGGCAAAGGACAAAGGTGACTTCACCGTTCTTGGCATGTTTTTTTGTTTTTTAGTTTTTTGGTTCTGTTCACTTTTACTGGGGGTCTGCAAAAAACAAAGTGTTTCGCTACCATACCAAGAGTAGAGATGGTGAACTTCGGATGTGGACTTGCAGGTGACACCTCTTGTTGTGAGGGTTCCATTTGACCCACAAGTTAGTCACTTTTAGCGGGGGGATCTGAGGACAGCCCAACAGGTGAGCCTTTTCCGGGTCCTTTGGACAAGTGAGTTTTCAGGCAAAGTACGGCATGTGTAGTCATCGGTTCCTCAGGCTTCTTGACAACGTAGACTTTTCGTGCCCGCACGGAAAAGGGGGAGCGGGGGCTGGTGGGTGTCTCGGGAAATTTATGGAACCCCTAAGACAAGTCCCAATTGTTGGTTCCATGTTGATCAAGATGCATGTAAGCTGCAAAAGGAAGTGGACACCCGACTCTTGAAATAAGAGCTGTCCACCACGGTCAGTATTTGTTCCTCTTCATCGCCCATGCCGTGCCGGTTTTCCGATTGGCCCACGCCGGTTTTCCTTCCGAAGGTGTCGATGTCTGTGCTGGCCAACTATGCCTTCGCGTACCAGATCAGCGTGGCCATTTTCACCTTGCGGCTCGTTGAGTTGTTGACCCCCACGTGGTGGGGGTAAAAAGCAGGTGGTTTTCCAAGAAAAAACCATCCCCTATGGCGTCCTTGAAGGGAATCCCTAGGTTCATGCCCAAAACCCTGCACTTCCTGAGTTTCGGGACTCGGACTTTGGTAACTTTCGGATTTGGTTGCCATTTTCGTGAAAAAATGGAAAGCTATATTTTTTGGGGGCCATCTTAGGATCCCTTCTGTCGGGTGTGGGAGAATCCTGCTGTGGCATCCTGTAGTACGGAAAACGTGGATCTCCTAAGACATGTGCAAGCATGCGTTGGGGTGTGACTTCATGTTCAGCATGTAAAGTTTCTTTCTCAATGTCATGGACGGGCAAAAAGAGCTTGGGGCCCCGAAAGAGGATTCTTTTGGAAACTCATTTTTTTCCGATTTGCTCACTGAAATCGTGGACACTATGCAGATATGGTTGCGGCCCGCTTGATTTGGACTCCTGGAGTGTTTGGCATGGCCAGGGTTGACGTACATCCTTGTTTTTTGTGGTTTGGCACCCTACTAAAATAAGCTACAGAACAAAACCCTTATTCTAACCTCTCTACTGGAAGACCTAGTAGTGGGCCCATTCAACGTACTGTCACTCGAACGGAGCCAGAAAATGCTGGAAAGCTCGCGCGCTGAGGATCCGTTCCTGCAACATCATCGCCACCGTCCTGCTGGGCTTCCTAGTCTTTGGCGAGCGCTTCTCAGCAGACCCCTGGCGGCAGTCGCACGCGTGCACCTGCTGAATTTGGCCTCCCCACAGGGGCCAATCAGAACCCGGGGGGAAAAATGGGTGCAGGCCGCATTGTTTGTTTATTGGATTGCAGGGCATTTGATGGCGACAAAGCGAGAGGATGTGTTTACTCGCTTGGTCCACTTGTTGCACCACCAGGGGATCACCTTGCCATGATTCGTCTGAAACCAGCCACTTTGCGGGCAACGTGCCCATGGATTCACGGATGTATATACCTCGGATTGTCTCAAAACAGCATCTGAACCCCCCCCCCAAAAAAAAAGAAGCAAAACAACAACAAAAAACGTCTGTTTTCGTTTTGGTGCCTCTTCAAAGCCAACCAACAGGGTTCAACCACAACAAGGACACAACCAACACGGCACATACCGAGCCGCAAACCACCCCCATTTGGAGCTCTAGGAGCAGCTGGCCTGCGTTCTCGCGGTGAGCCTGGGGATTTTCCTCGCCTCCATGGGCGCGGCTCGGATGCCGATTCGAAGTCATCGAAGTCATCGAACTTGTGGCTGCCTCACCTGTCCACCCAGAGGCCTCCTGGGGCTTTCAATGGAAAACAAGGGAAACAACCCACAAGAAAAGTGCCCCGGAGCCACGTGCTCAAAACCGATTCGGGTAGATGAATAGATGAAGGTAAGGGGCAGTCCCAGCCGGAAATAGTTGCGGCCGCCTTTCTAATTCTTTAGGTGTTGATTGTGACTCACTTGTCCAAAGCAAACTGACCGGATCTGACCTGGTTTCCAACGTGTCCACCAAACCGGTTAAACCCTGAGCAAAACAACTTCCATGCGCTGGTTTTCATGAGCGCTACGTGGACAGAGGTTCCTTTGGCCTAGTCGTTTGTGGCCAAAAGGTGATCGCCAGAAATTGTCCTTTGGTCCTTTGGTCAACTGGTGCTTTTGGGCTCCGGGTCCACTGAATTGGTAAGCCTCAATTGGTGTGGTTGGTGCTTAGTCTTCAGTTCCAGCTGTCAGGCAACCCTCAATTGGTGGTTTCGGTTGGCGGCTTGGATTTGGATTTGATTTGACCTCTGGCTCTTGTTGGCCTCCATTTTAGGGGACACTTCTCCATTCTTTCCATCCCTCTTTCCAGAAAGCCATCAGAACCTCAGGAGAAACAGCTGGTTTTTGAAAAACAATGGTTGAAATGAATGCGGAACCACCAACCCCCAGATCCATAGCACCAATCCCAGTCACTGCACGAGTGAAGCGGGGCATCCTGCCTGCCAGTGGACAGTTGGGCATATGGAACTTGGTGGCTCCCAGCCATCCGGTTCCTTAGCTTTTTAGATCCTTTTAGCTAGTTTAGTGGTTGGATTTCCGTATTTAGCCCGCTAAAAGCTAGTCACTTCTAGCGGGGGATCTGAAATCGGGCAGCCCAGGGAAGCACGGCCCGATTTTCCCAAGGCGCTTTAGTGCGCGAGAGGTCCCCCTTCAACGACGTGACTCGCACGCGCACACCCCATGGAGTCAACACGAAGAGGTGGTTGAAACTTTGAACAGCGGCACCTTGCATTGCGAAATCCATCCAACGCAGAGGTGCGGAAGGGATCTGGTTGAACCGGGCCAGGTCAGCCCCACCCAAAATTGAGTCGCTGGCGACTGAGGAGATCAAGACCTTGAACATGGCCAGCGATTGCGGCCGGGACCCCAATAATTTTAGCACAAGGTGCGGTACGTGTTTCTATTCAGCCCCCCAAAATGGTGGCTCTTCTGTTGGTTTCCCTCAAAAACCAACCTCGAAAGGGTATTTGACCAAAAAAGGGGGGTACCCTAAACAAAGCCTGACCCACCCAAATGTCATGAGTGTAGGTATGCGCCTTTTGGCAGTGCTGCCAGAGCGCATACCGATACGCCTTACCCGATGTATCAAGGCAGGAGCATCCAGATCACTTGTCTAAGGTGTCCAAACCACTAACCCATTGCTCAGTTGTTCAGTGGCACCAATTCTTTTTCCCTCTTTTTTGGTGGCTGCCCCACCAAAAATGGTCTTCCCAAAAAAGGGTTCCCGTCACTGGACAACTGAGATTGGAATGGGACAAACCAGCGACCGAAAATGTTGCCCCAGGAACCCAAAACATGCCCCGTTCAACCTCTGGCTTCAGCATAAAACTTGACCAATCCCCAAGGATGTGTGCAATTTTACATTTTCTGCACAGATAGCACGCAACCGGTCTTTTATAATTACTTGCTTGGATCTTACCTTTATTGGGGGGCACTCTGTGGATTTCCGACCCACGCAAAGTGAACCACTGGTTGCAAAAAAGTCGCTACAACATGCAGCCCCACTCGTCTCTGTGGGCGGAGGTGCGGGCCTGAGCTGCGGACCAAAGGCGCAGGCGGGAGAAGCAGAGCAGAAAACCCGCAGCCTGCCTTTTCTTGCGGGTTCGTGCCTTGGTAAGGGAAACCAATGGGACCTTTTTTTGGTTGAATTCCTGGCTTCATGTTGAAACCCTTCTTGATTCCTGAGAACTGGTGAGATTGTTGACCAAGTTTACTCACGTGAGCTCATTGGGCTTTAGTCACTTTTCGAGTTTGCCGCTTCAATGGCCTTGACCATCAGTTTGCAATTTCTTTGGCCACACTCGATCGGAAGTGAATTTTGTTGGTTAAGATAAGTATCGGCTTCGGATATCATAACCTTAAGGGACCCAATCTGTGGGGTGCCGCCTTTGTTCTTGGCGAGTGTTTTTTTTGTTGTTTTTATTGTTTTTTTGGTGTTGTGGTGTTTTTTCTTCTTGGTAAGTTGTTGTTGTTCTTGTGGGGGGGCGGGTCTGTTCAGGTTCAGGTTCCGGGGGCCGAGTTCCGCCGCTTCTGAACTCTGGTTTCCCGTGTCAGGTGGAAATCAGCACCTGGGCCATTGGCATCGCCATGCTGGGCTTTGTCCAGCTGCTGCAAGGCTGGAGCGGAAGGCTTCTTCCATTTGGGCGTGGGTCAGAATCAAGCCACCAGGAATTGGACTCTTTGGTTCCATTTACCAGGGCAAGCCATTTTGGCTGCCTATTTTTGACCCACAGCCATTTGTTCAAGTTATGTGTTCGATGTATTTCCCCTGTTGGTTTTAAAGGGAATCTATCACTAAATATGTGGATTCATCCGAGTCCCACTTTTTGAGGGAAGCTCAACCTTCAGGTAACCCTTTACTGGTGGCTGAAAATTGGTTGGTTTTTTTCATTTGAATTGAGCCCTTGGATCTAGAGGGGTGGGAAAGCGTAGCCCACCAAGCCACCAACCGGATGAGTGGGAAGCTGAAACCAGCTGGTTCTTTTGGTGTGGTAGCCGGGTACCCTTTGAGGTGTGTGTCAAACGCCGCACCCGCAGGCTTCCTTGGACATGTTCAGTCCACCTACTACCGCATCTACAAGGAGCTAAATTCCGCCAAAAGGCAGAATTTTCGTTGGCAAGTTGGGTGGGTACTTCCCAGCAAGCCCAAGGTGAGGCGTATATGGGTGTGTATTTGTTTCTTCTTCTGTGGTTTTAAAGGGAAACTCAAGGAACACCACATGTTGGCTCTTCTTCCCTTTCTTTTTTGGCCCTGAAACAAGATACTCTTTCTCAGTTGTT
Organism: Effrenium voratum; assembly: GCA_963377175.1. Classification (NCBI taxonomy): domain Eukaryota; class Dinophyceae; order Suessiales; family Symbiodiniaceae; genus Effrenium; species Effrenium voratum. Next base: position 212,903 of record CAUJNA010002657.1, on the reverse strand, counting down.
CAGTGGCACCAATGGTTTTTCCTTTTTTTGGTGGCTGCCCCACGAAAATGGTCTTCCCAAAAAGGGTTCCCTTTTTTTTACCAGGGTCACTGAACAACTGAGCTTTTCAACCCGAGCTAGCGAAGGGGTTCGGGCCGAAGTCGGAAGCCGCTCGGAGGATTTGGCTCCAAAGAACGAGCTATGCGATGAGTTTCTCTTCACCTCTCACGTGGCGGACGCCTGGAAAAATGGTCGCCGAGGTTTGGCGCCGGGTGCGGGCTCGTGCCTTTTTTTAGCCCATACCAAAAAGAAGCCAAAAGGGGGTGGGCCATTTTTGCAGATTCCGAAATATCGCAGCGACAGCTTGTCCGGAGCTAGCTGAGGCACTTGTGCCGCTGCTGCTTTTGAAGGACGACATCACGGCCGCAGCTTGGCTTGCACTGATCGATGCCGCAGACACGCGGAGCAACGGGGCTCTTCTGGCAGCACTTCCCGAGTTCGTGGACTTTAGTTCCTCCCAGTTTGAACAAACTCGGCCCCATCCACTCGATCGGAAGTTGGGCCGACGATTTCCCGAATTTCCCCCCCCCCCCTCGAAGAGGACGAACTGAGTGTGGGAGCAACGGGGCCCGCAGGCGCGCATTCTGCGGACCAAGCCTTCAGAGCTCAAGGGCTGAAAGGGCCGATGTTTTTTCGGCGAGAAGAACGGGATTGTGGCCAAAAATGCAGAAGCAGCATCTCCAGGTATGGGTATTTGAGGTATGGATGGCGCAGTGTCCCTAAATCCCCCCCTGTGGTCTTACAGTTGGCTTCTGGTACCCTTCAGCACCCATTTAAAAAGACAATTCGTTGTTGGCTGTCAAACAAGTGGGGTGTTTGTTGCAAGTTCGCAAGTTGACAAACGTTCGATTGCAACTCACTTACAAGTCCCCCCTGTGAGGTTAACTGGTTGGGGGGGCCTTTAAAGCATACTTGTTAATCCCACTGAACGGGGGGCTGGAGCACCCAAGTAGGAGGAAAGCGGGTGAGTCTGCGGCCCTCCCGAATCGAGGCCGCACGCTCGGCGTGGGCTTCGGATCCTGTGCCACACCTTCCGCTTCACGTGCCCTCCAGGGTCTTGTGGCTGCGCCCGGTCAGCGAGGCGTTTTGGTTTGGGTCTACCCTTTTTGTGGACGAATCATTCTCTAGGTCCAGAAAAAAAGGGCACCCTTATTCTAACCTCTCTACTAAAGGACATTAAAGGACCTAGTCTTGTGTGTAACTCTTTTGCTGCGTGGTTTCATACGAAGGTTATAGGTGTTTTGTTGGTTGGAGCTGGGTTGAATAGGGGTTAGTTGTTTTTTGGTTTACGCCTTGCCTTTCAGCTGGCCCTCAAATGGCGGTTTCGGGGAACACTTTCAACCACCAAACCACAATGAATTGGGGCAAAGCCGGTTTTTGGTATTAAAGGAGAACCAGAAGGAAACCATAAACCAACCATCCTGTGGGTCCCCTAATTTCCAGACACGCGTAAATAAATAAATAAATATGTATATATATATATACACATTCATATTTATCTATTCACATATACTGTTTTACGTCTGATTCAATTTATATATGGTTGGGTCTTGAAAGGGGAGCACCTCAAAGCGATTGTTTCTCCTTAGTTCCCTCGAATTTTGACATGGACAAAGGCACCTGCGCAAGAACGAACACCGTTTTTCCCCTGGCTTCCCTTAACCAACCGTTGCCAAGATGTTCCCACCGATCGACTCACCGTCGCTGTTTCAGCTGTTTCACTTCAAGCCTTCCTTGAGAGGCGCCCAAACAGATTCCAAAAGGGCCATTTTCGTGCCTGGTGATTCTACGTGGTTTAATTGGTACTGTAGCAATGCCAGATTTGCGGGTTTTCCCGGTGCTTCCCGTAAAACGTGATTCCACGCATACCGGGACAACGCACGCAGTCTCCCCCCCTGCAAATTCACACGGAACCCTTAAAAGAGTTCCCAAAGGAAGAATACCTCCAAAAATGATGGGTTGCAGTTTCCTCTAAATCAGCCTAGCCCAGTGTCCCGAGTCCCAGGTTTCGGATTTGGGCAGCTTCAAAAGCTGAGGCTCATCAACAACGTCTCCCAGACCATTTGCCTGAAAGGCGTGTTCCGCGCGAGCGCTACCGTGTCTCCTCTGGCGCTCACGATCATCCTCTCCGTGCGGAAGTTCCTCTCTGTGGTGGTGCCTCACTCAAAACCATGACCGAAGAACCCGTTTGAGCCACCTCGCGGAAGAAGATGGCCATGGAGCACCCCAAAAGCCAGCCTTGTTCGGCATCGCTGTTCACTCATCAGATGGTGCAATAACATTGTTTTTAGAGGAGTCGCCTTGTGGGGAGCCCTTTTGGGTTTGCAGGAAGGTTTCACTGATAGGGCGCGTTTGGTTGGGGAAGGACATGGGGGGACAGCCCAAATTCCCCGCAAAAGCAAGGGGGGCCACCCAACAGGCTGCTAGTGTCATGAACTCCCGTATTATCAGTGTGCCTTTAGGACGAGGATGAATCACAAAGCTTCATTTTGGGGAGGGCGGAGGCTTGAGCCTGAGGTGTCGATCATCCTCTTCAACAATCCATGGACGCCACAGCACAGCTTGGCAACAGCAGCTTGCCTCAAATCACGCGAAGTCACCGAACGAGCTCATACCGAGCTCAGGAACCCCCTCCTGGTTCCTCTGGATTTTGTGGTACAGATCTGGCCTAAGCAAAAGCTGAGAAGTGCAGATGCGACACACAGTGGAGCGAAATCATTCTTTGGGTCTCCCTTCTTTTTGTGTACCCTTGGTGCGGTTGGTTTAAAGGGAAACCAAAATGGAAAGCCACCATATATGGAATATATGTATTTACTTTCGGTTGTCAGGGCCCCACAACAATCACCCATTGTCACTGAGACATTGCCAATTTTTGAACACGTCCCCCTTTTTCACACAAGTGTCGTGCATGGAGCACACCTTGCACATTTGTTAAATTTCTTGGAGCCAAACGGATCCACCCGTAAGGCCTCCACTGACTCAAACCAAAAAGACACCGACATAGGGTATCGGTTTGGGGTGAACTTGCTTTTGGTGGTTCTCGGAAATGCCGGGCGTTCATGTTCATGCGTTAAAACAAGCGGGACACGCAAAATGGTTGTTCTCCTTGTGGTCAAGCCACAAACCCGGAAACCTGAAACGGCCACCCTGAAAACACACACACACCCACACACACACACACACACACACACACACACACACACACACACGCGCGCGCGCGCGTGTGCGCGCGCCCATTTCAGGACATCCGAATCCGCTTGAGGTCTTGATCTTTGGCGGGGCCTTTGCTTATTCGCAGGTGCCGGATGCCAAGAAAGCCCTTTGGACGCAAGCTGGATGTGTGCCCTTGGGGGTTGGGAGACTGGAGAACCTGACTTTTCGCAGTCCTGGAAGGCTAAGTATTTCGTAGACATAGCAACGTGGACACGAGGGTAGCTGGGGTCTCCTCCAAAACAGTTTTGTTGTTTTAGGGTGGACGAAATGTCAGGCAGAAGGAGGACATATGATGTTCGGAGCACCTCAGATGGGCCAAGGTTCTTATTTTGACACGTTTTTTTGCTCCCAAAAAAGCGGGGTGGGCTTCATTGCTTGCCGGGGCGTTCAAAGGGTTTTGTCTTTGTTGTTTGCGCCTGGGGCACAAAGGAATTGGGGATGGGATTGCTCCCCTGTCGGGTTTGATGGAGTTTTCTCGGCTCTTAGGATACTAAGGAGGTTTGCATCCCAAACACCCTGTTGAGACAGTTTTTGGGTGGAAGTCTGCATGATCCATTCATTCGAATCTTTTGATCTAAAGCGGGACCTGGTGCAGCAGTTTGAACATGTGTTGCGCTTTTGATTTGTTCATAGGTGAAGCATGTCTACCTTTTCCGAATTCGCTTGGCTGATTCAAGCTGCCTGAATAATATCTGACCACTTTAGCAGCCTGAGCCCTGAAAAAGACTAGACGGCTCCGACATACGTTGAGCAATCAAGCTGGGGTGTGCACGTGTGAAGGCGGGTCCGACTCGGCAGAAATCGAAGTCTAAACAGGGCTCCTTACACAGCTCTGCCTTCGTCTCGGGACTCCCTGAAGCGGCGGCTTTCCTTTTGGATTCCCTTTCAATCCACACAACAATGGCACCCTCCAAAGAAAACACACGCACATGGCGTGACTGTGTTTTTTTCCCCTTCCGGCATGACTTGATTTGAAGCCCTGGTCCTTGTAGCCAAATAGGAAATCGCCGGGCGAGCGCCTCCCACCAGCTCCAAATCAGGTAGGCAAGGAGAAGAAAGTCGACTGACGCGAGCGCGCTTTCGGCCAAAATGCTTCGCGCGCGCCTGGCAAAGTTGGTCTCCGACAGCATGTCAGAGCAGGGTTGTGGGATCAAGAAGCTTTTCCCAGAATCTCCCCCTTTTCAAGGGGGGGTTAGTCTTCACGAACCCCTTTTTGCTTGTTCCGTTTGCTTTGGATTTGGAGCGCTGCATGGACTCAGTTGACCGAGCGAAACTCACATGTTGTATCACAGATAGGCGGTGTCCGACAGCGTCAGAGCAACGTGGGGCGCGCGAGCGCTGGGAGCCTTGCGATTCGACAGGCTCAATTATTTGAACTGATGCGCAGCTGGTAGGTTCCCTTGATTCGTTTGCCACTAAGCCAACCTGCAAAGGGTATCAAGCAAGCAAATCCGTTTGTGTGCGTGTGCGCGTTTGTTTTTGGAGGGTGCCTCTGTTAATTGGATTTTGAGAGAAACCAAACGGTCCACCATTTGGGCACTCTTGCACCAGCTAAGAAACCCTGGAATGATGATTCCCCAAGGAAATACCGACAAACAATGGCTTCCCATGGTTTGAAGTGATGCGAAATGGATTCGTCCATCCACGGTATTTGGATGCAAACCTGGTATAGTTGGGGGATATAGCTAGGCCTTTCTGGTTTTATCTGCCTTCATAAACCCTGTGGCCCAAGCGGGTTTCGCCGCATTGTTGGCGCTTCCGCAGGCCTTCGAGTGCGGCACATCCTCCAGCACCATGGTCAGCTACTGCGACCAAATTCGGAGAGAGATGCTGGGGGGGTGGGGGGGGGACCGGATCCGATCCCCTTTTGCAAAGTATCGGGGCATGGAGCACGGCGGGGAGCGGCTGGTTTGAATGCTTTAGGTTCAAACTGAGCCTGTCTTTCTTTGAGGGTTGGGTTTTGGGATGGCCCAAACCCAACCCCAAGCCCCTTTTCGGGATGGTTTCTCAGGGGAACAAAAAGGATAACCCAATCTTGAGTGTCCCCTATTTTGAGACCAAGGGCGCCTTCCCTGCCACGAATTTACAATGTGGCAGACCGGAAACTCGGCCTTTCCATGTCCTCATGTGGAAGATTTGATTCTTTTGGAATTGGGCCCTAAATTGATCCATGCCTTTCAAAGAATTCTACTTCCTCATTTTCCATCCCAAGCCAAGGAGAATCCATAGTCTTTTGGTTGGAATTGTGTGCTTGTTCCCTTTCAACAAAACCCGAAGCCCGGAGGGCCACGGCATCCATCCCCAGTGCGCTCTCCTCTCGCACTTGAGCGCCAGAGGCTTGGCGCGGTTCTTCGAGCACGCGCGCTTCAGGCTGGTGCAGCTGCTCGGCCGCCATCGAAGACGCAAGCCTCGCGCTGCAAATTTGTGCCCCTCAAAAAAGCGGCTTTCCTCTTGGCTTCTATTCCTCAAAAACCAGAGGTACGGCAAATTCTGCAACAAATGACACACCCATGAGCCACGATGCGTTTACTTTTAAAAAAAGTCCCATGGATTTCGACACGCTCAGGAAGGGCTGCTTAGCGGATGCTGCTGCCAGCTCCGCGCAGGTGTGACCAATGGGATGGGTCAGTTCGGTTCAGTTCGGGCCGGGCTCTTCTGACCTACGTGAAGAACTTGCTGGAAAGCCAAGCCCCACCACTCACTCCCTGAGTTCATGGACTTCGGTCGCTTTCTGGGAAGATCATCTTTGCGGTAAGCCGAAAGTTTCCACTTCTGGCCACTCCACTCAATGGGTGAGCATTGAGCTGTGACTCTTTCACAAGCCAAACGCTTGCGAAGCATGTTTTTTGCGACGGACGGCGCGACAGGTTCGGGGGCAATTTTCACAGGGGTCCCTCGATTTCCCTTTGTAGGTGGTTTTAAACATCACCTTTTTGGCCTATGAAAGGTGAGTGTCCCTTGGTGGGGGGTGTTGTAAGGCATTGTAACTTGACTGCTACTGGGTTGGATCTTTTTTGGGTGAAATAAAGTTGGGTTTTCCACTAAACCCCATAAAAAAGTTGAACACTTTTTGCAGGGGGGTCGTTGCAGCAACCAAGTTTGGGTTTCCTTCATTTTCCCTTCCAGCTACCTTGTCTCCCAAGAACGTGGCACCTGGCATGCGGTCCTTAGAAACTGGTCTTCCAGGTACCCTCCTAGGTCCCCCAGCAGTGACTCTCGGATGCACCGGGCGAAGTCGCGTCCTTTGAACCACCACGTAAACCAGGGCCTTTTACAAGGGGAACTATCGGGAGACCAGGTGGTGCTGCGGTCGCAGAGCCTGCAGCTGGCCAGCACCTTGCAGCCCTTGGCCGCCTGGCAGAGGAGAGGCTTCTCCGAGAGCTGGAGCCGGTTCTGCGCCGGTTTCGGTGTGGTCCAAGAGGCGGCTCTCAGGTTACTTGACAATGTCTAGGTCCCCCAGCCCTTCACCGTTTCTTTTTTGGGTCTACTAACATAGACTGCAGAAAAAGGGTACCCTTATTCTAACCTCTCTACTGGAGGGCCTAGATGTTCTAGGAGACATTTCCATGTTCCATTCTTTCCAGGGATTGGAGTCTTTTCAGAAAACCAGAGCCCCAGGAGAAACATCTGGTTTTTGAAAAGAATAGGGGAATCCACCCCTAGAAAGGTGGCTTGGATTCGAGGATTCGATTTGGATTTGAACCCTCGGTTCCTATAAAGGGTGAATGGGAACCCACACCCGGAACCAAACCACCAATCCAAACCAAACGGCAAGCTGAGCCTCCCCTGAGTCAATTTATTCATTGGCCGGCCCTACTACATGTCCGGGTCGCTTCCTTTGGAGGATGTGCATACCACCAGGATCTTTGCGAAAAATATCAAGCTTGAACCTTTCCTTTTGCGGTGAGAAATGTCGTTCATGTCCCTTTGCAACTTTCCAAAAGAAACGGGTGGTTCCCGCAGGTGCCAAAACGGGCTGTTGGCTCGAGAGAGAGAGAGAGTGCTTCCTGACAGCTTGTAGGTCCCATTGGTGTGGCCATGGCATCTCTTCCAGTCTCCCCTTCTTTTGCGCAAAGGCATGAGGTTTAGACTGGCAACGAGCGCTCGAAGCGTACAAGAATTCCCATGAGTATACAGCTAATGTTGAGAGCTTTGCTGGTTTTTGGTGGCCAAAAGTAAGGGCTTCTTCATTCACTAGGTCCTCCAAGGCCTTTTGGGCCACGGCTTTGCGATTGAACATGTGGCACCTGCCATCCTCCCTCAAACTGCCTTTATGCGGGACGGGGCGTTGGTTGTTCAATGTGCTTCGCGGGGAAAGCCAAGACCAGCCCGGGTGCATCGCACAAAAATAAAATTCGCACTGCTTGTTTGGGCCCTAGCCTCTTGGGGCGTGGCGCCCGTGGCATCCCCCTCCAACAGGGCTCCTTAAAAGATCTCCATTTTGCCACCATTTGAAACATGTGGCTTTTTCAACACCAAGAAGAGAAACCACCATTTACAAGTTGCAAGGTTCAGGTGTTTTTCATGTAAGGATCCCTGTCCAGTAGCCCTTTCATTTTATGGAGGGGTTTCCCCCCATAAAGTGAAAAGGGTTTCCCCCAAGTGCCCAGAGGGGATGCCTATTTTGTTCAACGACTTCTCAGCCCCTCTCAGTCCCTGAGTTTCTGGACCTGAGAATTCTCTTCGAAGCGAGCACTTGGCTTCCTTTCAGTCCGCAACCCTGAAGGAAAATGCCCTAGAAAGAATGCATTTGGGCCACGGATTCGATGTGTAGACCACTGAAGTAAAGGGGGGCGGGTTCCCGTGCCGCACACCTCCCAAGACCTACGGAAAGGGCCAAGCAACGGGTTTAACGTCCGCTTTGGAGAAGAAAAACGCGTGGGGGGGGGGGGGGGGCGGAGGTGTTTCGGAGTGCATCATTTGCCCAGGTCCACTACGATCTCAGGACATGGCTCGAGGAGGCGTCGAGGGAATGATTCGACACCTTTCGGGTGTTTTGACTTGTGAAAGAATCTGGATATCTAGGGGTTGATTCCAATTCCATGCGTTTCAACCATCGTTCTTTCCAAACTCCGGCCGGTTTCCATGGGTTTCTGGAGGTTTTCTAGAAAGGAGGATCCCTTGAAAGAGTGGGGAAGGTACCCCTAGAGGATAGTTTTCTCACTGTCTTCAGCCCCTTCAACGGTTGCGCAAAAAAAAAATCGGGCTTGTTGGCCTCCAAATCGGACGATCCGCACTTCAATACTTGGCTTAGGCTTGCCAATTCTAAATTCAGTATTGCCAAGACTTACTCCGAACTCCCAGATGTCAGATGAACCACCGCTGAAAAGTAGCTGCTTCGGCTCTGACCTGGGAATGTTCAAACCCACCGCAAAAGATCTTGACAGAAACCGGGCCTCGAAACAGTCATTCAAGCGCGGATCCGGGACTCGCGTGGGGTACCCCCTTGTTGCCGCTGGTTTGGGACCTAACAGGAATTTCTGGATCTAAGGCTGGGAAGGGAAAGGGAAGAAGGCTTCCGGTGTTGATCTTGGAATTTCTCTTAAAACAAGCTTGACATCGCAGCGGACCCCACCACAGTCCGACAAAAGGGACTGGGGGCTCTTGTGGGTTGACTCTTTGGCAAATCGATGGTTTTGGGACCACGTCAAAAACAGGATTTCCTAAATCTAAGGAAGGCCTTTAGCTGGGAAGGGCTTGGGTAAACCACCCTTCAAATGTAGAATGCAAAGGCATTGGTCAAACTTTGGTCTGGATTGCTTTTGCCCTGGATGTTCTTTCTGGAAAAGACTTTCTACTAAAGTGACCTTCGAGGCAATCAGAGGATTCTGAATTCGGACAACCACTTTCCATAAAAAGCACGGGGTCCCTCACTACCACTTTTTGCAACAGGGACCATAGATAGCCTCCCACCAAAATCCCTTCGGGGGGTCCAATTCAGTGGACCATGTTGTCCTTTCAAGAAAAAAAACGGGTCCACCGATTCACATGGAACCTGACATTTCGCCAGGTTCCTTTAAAGGGACCGGGTCCCAACGTCGGGTGTTCCTTTCAAAAGAGGAAGAAACAAAAAAACGTGGTCCCAACGCCCAGGTGCGGATGCATTCGGTGCTGCTGGGCCACACCATCTCGCGGCGTTCTTTGCGAGGCACCGAGACGGCGCCTTGACTGGGCTCCGCCCCGCTTACGTGTCCAATTGTTTGGACAGTAACACGTTTCGGGGGCTGGTTTCAAGAGAAGCGCAGGAGAAAAACAAACTGTTTTTTTTGAGCTCCCCTTGTTTTTCTTTCAGATACCCTAATATATGTCCATTGCTCGGTGGTTTTCATCATCACCTTTTTCGCCAAAGGCGAGTTACCCCCTGTCGCAACCAGTGGCACATCCGGCGGGCAATTCAGCCGCCTCAACACTCCTTGGCGGACCTTATGGGGTTCCGTGCTGGTATTTCAGGCTGGTGTCAGGTGGGGTCATCCCGAAAGGGCGTGCGTTGTTCATGTTCACACCAACTCTCCAAATCAGGGAAGGCCGCTCATATCAAAAGAACCACACCTGGGCCGCGAAATTCCCCGCGATGTCCATTGTTCTTGTTTGACCCCGACTGTATGTTTTATATCTTCATGTTTTCATTGTTAATCATTTGTATGTGTTCTCTCTCTGGATTATTTGGTGAGATATAGTGACGAACTGAAGAGTCATTTCGGCAAGAACACAGAGGTAGCTATGGAAAGGTGGCCGGATGGCGGCTTAAGGCATGAACATAAGAAAGGAAGTGAGAGAAAAGATATTGTATTCTTTTCACTATCCATCCTGGAGTATGTTCCAGGGATGTGGTGGGCTTAACCTTTGAAGACGGCGAATACGAGTTCCCAGCAAAGTCCAAAATTGGGCCGATGTTCGGATCAAAATCCAAACCTTGGCCCAGTCACTTGCTGCGGACCTGCCAAAAAGAACAGGGGGGGTGGGAGGTAAATCAGCCCGAAATCAGGTGCATCGCCGCCTCCCCCCCACCCCACCCCACCCACCCTCGTTTCGCGTCCCTTTACACCAAGCTGTTGGCTGATAGGCTGCAAGCAGACTGAGGCCGCCTTGAAAGTGGGTGTCGTGAAATTGGATTTGGGGCCGCCAAAATGGTAAGTTGTTTTCGTGTTGGTTCTTCTCTAAACCCAAGCAAAAAAAACAAATCCGCAAAACAAACCGATAGGACATTCTCAGTTGTCACTGGTGCTTGGGGGTGGCCCTGCGCCGAGTTGTAGTGGTTTCTCAGGAGGAAAGCCCCATTGCAGTAGTGAACCAACTCTGATCCCCGAGCCAGGCATCCAAGGGATTAGGCCCTTCCAAACACGAATTTCCCTGTATTTCACCATTCAATTGTGGTTGTAAAAGTCACCTTTTGGGATTTTGGGCCAAAGGGAGCTTCCTTGTGGGGTGGTTCTACATTGGAACAGAAAGAAATGTGGAACCTCCCACCTCAGGTTTTATTCGAGACTCGTTGTTCACCTCTGAGCGGGAAACCAGCTGTCTGTTTCTTGGGGTTTGGCTTGCTGCTCTCGGCGTTTAGGGAGCACATCTCTGTGTGACCTGATCCCCAATTTGTTTATGGCTATCTGAAACCTAGACAAAGTTTTGCTGGACTCCTTTGGACCACTTCCGTCCCAGACCGCCTCGAGGTGGCGGACGGCTGGGCGACGCTGGTCTTCCTCGACGGCCGCGGGAGGGCCATGGAGGCCCTTCGAAAGTCTCTTCATGTTTTTCGCCCGTCGGACAGCTCCCCCGAAAAGTCGCGCGTTTCAGGAGTATCGTCTTGTTTTGGGTTTCCTCTTGTTTGGGGTAGGTTTAAGAAAAAAAAGAAAAGACAAAGGAAAACCACAAGTTGTGTGTCTCTTGATATCATTTTTTTCCTGGGCAGTTTTGGAAAGAATCAGAAGGAGAAGCGCCGCTTTGCTTTTGGGGGGAAACCTTTTTTTGAAGCGGAGTTTGAAGGGGAGCAAAGGGAGAACTGCCAATTTGAGGAAATCTTTTGAACGGAACGCCCTGTTAAGTTAACCATTTATCTCTGGATCACTTGGGCAACTTAGATGACAGTTCTTGTTGTTTGTTTGGTAGTCCTTTATTGGAGCGCGTGCTATTTTCCCCACAATGTTGACCCCGTTTTGATAGACCGTCCTATCAGGGGTGGGGCACATGTGGTTTGAATCCCCACTAAAAAAGGGGGCACCCACTGAAAAGGGACACCCCCTCCACATGTGGTTTAGACACCTTTTTCGAGTTCGGAGTTTCTTTTATCGCATATCCCACCGAAAGTTAAATTTGAAAGGGATCAATGAACTCGCTTCCTGGGTTCATCATGGACGTTAAGCTTTTTGGGAAGACAATTTTCCTGATAAATGAAGCTATATTCACCTTTGGGCATGTCTGTGCCACATCGGAAGTGAGTGCACCGCCGAGTTTTGGCCAGGGGTCCTTTTGGACCCCCGGAGCACCGCCCAAGAAAACCCGCTTGGCGCAGACCCCCCGCAAGATGTTCAGATCCCGAAGCTGGGATCGGTGTGTTTGGGGCTGGGAGGGGTAGCTTTCTCATCCCCAAAGACCAAGAGGTAGGTAAAGCCATGAAAAAAGAGAGAAGAGATTCAACCTGGCCCTATCTTTGCCAAAGTCACCCCAGATAGACCACCCTGGGAACTCCTTGGGAAAAAAGGGCCCCCCCCCCACTGAATCTTTGGAACCGCAAAGTCGTGAATTTTGCTGTTTGGCGGTTCTGTCTTTGTATTTGGCCCGTCCACGAACCCATCAGAGGGCAGTCTCCACCCGGAAAAGTCAGGTTCCATGGCAACGTGGACGGAAGGGTATGCCACTTTCCTTCGGAACAAAGGAGCGGGATTTCGACCCCGCAAGAATTCCATTTCTTCCCCATTTCTCTATGGGGAAGACTAGAATGAATTGGGTCCCGGACGCCAGGCTCACCCCCTGCCCCTTAGCTCACTCCCTGAGTTTCTTGAGACTACACTCTTTTTTTTGGTTTGGACAAGGACTCTGTGCGCCATGGACACCTTTAAACTATTTGAGTGGCATTACCCAAAAAATCGCCGTCTTGTTCCGACCAATCCACTCGCTCGGATTTCCATGCCACGTCTTTCCGTGAGCTTCCCGGCGCCAGGTGCCGGGCGCGGCTCAACTCCAAGACCTGGCCATGAGCCGAGCGCCGAAGAGCTCGCGGACGAACCCGCCCAAGGCGTCCAAGACCCTGCCTGCGTCCAGCCAGGTGGCTGCGGCGGGATACCTCTCTCTCTTTTTTTCTTTTCGGGTGGCTTTGAGAAAACAACAGGAACACCACGAGTTGTTGTGTTTCTTGATATCCTCTTTTCCTGCCTAGAAAGCCAGGTTGCATTGAAAAACAAGCAACTGCAAATAGTGTCCCGTTTTTGCAATTCTATAAGCATTATTCTGTCTCAACAACTTAAGGCTTGCCAGTTCGTTCTGCAAAAGTGACCGCCCCCGCTAGCCTATGAGATGCCTCAAGACAAGCTGCTCTTCGTGGACATCCAGCCTGCCTGACTCCGAGCCTTTTCATGCGCACAGCAATGCATCCATGCATCATGCTTTGCCATTCGGCACGCAAGAGGTCTCAGCCGATTTCCTAGGCTGAGCCATGCAAGGCTTCATCTTTGATCGGGAGGCTCGCAGCAAGGGGCACGGAAGTGATGTTTGTTTTCTGCAAAAAAAAACATGCTACCACCTAGCTGCTAGCCCCAGCCGATATCTTTCTAAGGTCTTAAAGTGTTGAGTCCTAATGCTCACAGCCCTCGACATGGTTGACACACGTCCCACGAAGTCTTCGTCAACTTGTGTGGCTTCGCAGACTGGGTTCAAACTGTAAAGACTGGATGATTGATCCTTGCGAAGACGCCAAGCAATCTCTGCAAACATGTGAAACTTAGGAATGTATTTCCATCTCGCTTTGCCAATGGAGTACGCGTAGTTGGCACAGGCAGCAAAAGCTTGGAAGAACCTGTCAGAAGACGTCAAAGCCAGGGACGTTGGCAGCTTTCAAGGTCTCCAAAATGTTGCAGAAATATCCTTTGTGCTCATGTTCAGGGTTGTCTGCGATCAGGGTCAAGTACTTGCTCTCCAAGTAGAGGCACAAGCTAGTTGTGTCAGCGCCTTTGAACCATGACCTCAGAAACATGTTCAACATGCCCAAGGGCCAGAAGGACATCACACAAAAACTGGAATCTGTAGGCTGACCTGCTTGAAATTGTGCTAATTTGCAGCCCTAGGGCCCAGCAGGGTAAGATTGATCACGATCAAAGCTCAGCAAAGTTCGCGTCAAGCCACTCATGTGCAATTGCAAGCTTTGGTCGTAGCAATACTTCTGAAGATCCTCAAAGATCACCCCCAGCTTTACTGGGACAGAACCTTCACCCATGAGATCAAAGTCCATCACATTTACCTGGGCTGCGCTGTCCCCACTGCCAATGTGAGAATGTGTGCACACCTTTTCAGTTTCACTAGAACTCAAATTGCAAAACACCTATATTGGTGATTGTGATGATGAGGGTCCACAGCATTGGCCGCAACATCTCCGAAGACCCCTTTGTGCAGGGTATGGAAAAGGTCCACTCGATAAAACTCAGGCTTTTTGTCTGGATCCTGGGGGATGATGCGGGTGAAGGGGGATGGTGTTGTCCAGGGAACACCTGCGTCTTGGTGAAGCGTATCCATATGTTGCTCGTCCGTGATGTGCCAAGCTTGGTCACGTTGACCTGCCTTGCACATGTGGCAAATTCCGACCATCTTTCCCTCACCAGATTTGTTTCTCAAGAAATGTCGTGTCAACTGACCCAGCTTGCAAAGCGCCGGCCAATCTCCTTTCATTCCTATCGGGATAAGCCAGTAGCAACGACCACCAAGAACGATTCCATCAGCACAAAGGGATGCAAGCTCATTGGCAAAGTGCTCCGTCAAGTTCAGGAGTGTTTCTGACTTACTTTTGCTGTAGACACGAGCAGCCATCACACTGTACAGAAACCGGCTTGTCAAAGAGGACCCAGTGTAATTCAGGCCAGAAGCTCTGGAAGAACCGGCTCCAAACAAGGGCTGGAACTGCAGGATCATTAACTGTTTCTTTTTCAAGGTTTGCCCCTCATCAGCATGAAGTAGAATGGGCACACACGCAGCTAGTTCCTGATCTGTGCGGAGGGTAAAGCATGGATGTTTTGGTCGGTGGGGGCGGTACTTGTCCCAAAATTCTGCATAGGTTGCAGGTGAGGCAGTCAGGACCAAGTTCAATTTGTTGCTCGCTTCAAGGCATTTCAAAAAGCCCCTCAAAGGAAGGACAGGGTGAGCATTTGCATCAGGCCCACAATCCACAAATACAGTGGGCACCTGCGCCACCAACCCTGCGTTGTCAAATGCCGAGAATAGTCTTGCTTCATGGCCAGTGTGGTGCAAACGACTCATGTCCTGCAAGAGCTGCTCGGACTCCAAAGCCCCCCCCCAATGTCACCTTTGAGGCTTCTTGCACAATAGCGGCAGCAATCTCACAGGCCTCCTTCTCAAACCCAACATTGTAAATGTTAAAACAAATCAAGATATACATCATTCAGTGTGTTTCAGCTGAATGCAACAAATCCAGACAGGGTATGCCAAAAAAAGACTCCAAGACACCCCATTCGCCACCGCCTTTGCGAGCGCCTTGCCAGCAGGCCCCACGCAGAGCTTGACCGTCCGGGGGCCTGACGCAGGGGAAGGGCAATTGAGAGTCCATGGAAGCAATCCAGATTGGCAAATGCCAGAAACCCTTTCTGCAAATCACATGTTATGCAAAGGCAAGCATAGACTTTGATCATCGCTGATGAACCCCTGTTGCTGCATTGCAGCGCTGAATCCCATGAAGTCTGTGGCAGGCTGTGATTGCACTGCCAGCAAAAAGCCGATTTCATGCCTTTTGCAAAGAACCCAAAACACACGTCAAGCTGCATGCCATCCATCCATGCTGAAACTACAACACATGCACGCATATATGTTTGGGCTACCATTGCCTTTGAATTTGGCGATTCAATTACTTAGCCTTTGTGGCAGCAGCTTTGACGCTCTTGAAATCTACGCACTCTTCTTGGAGGCCCTCTTGGCCCTTTTCACAGGTGGCTGGCTTCCCTCCGACTTCGATCTAGGTTTCGAAGTCTTAGCTGCAGGCTCACTTGGTGCAGGTGTGCCCTTGTCAGGCTTGTCGATCTTTGGCTTGGGAGAGGTCTTGAGCTTCGGCTTCAGGATCGTCCTAGGGCGCAAACAGAGTTGGGTTGTTGCAACAACAAGCAGGCAAGTTGTGGAGCTTCATTCATACAGGTCTAGGGCCCTAGCTTCTTGAGTTTCATCTCCTCACTCATCGCCCGAGAGCACCTTGAAGTTTTGAACGCAGGAAATGTTGCATGCGATGCTAGGGTACAAGAGTCCATGATAGAGAATCAGTTGAGGCACACTGAGTCCACCTTCTTGACAACATCCTTCAGCTGGTCTAGGCACTTCCTTGGCTTTGAACACTAGATAACATGGAAGACATGTAAGTCAAGATGGGACATGGGTGCAGTTACATATATGCAAGCTTGCGTCGGTGAAGCCTCTCCCGCAGAAGCATCCAGTTCTGACTTAATGTCAGCCAGTTCATCGTGCAATCCCATGATCTTGTTGATCAATGCCCCCACATTCTTGGAAGCCCTTAGGGACATGTTGGAGCAAGCACATGTAGCACGGTGCCACACCTAATTTCGAAACATGACTACATGCAGTTTGAAGGCTGTTGCGAATCAGTGGTCTTCATGGGCTCCAGTTTGTCCTGCACTTCCTGCATTCTGCCCTGCACCTTGAGGAGTTTCCCCATGACGTCCAGTGCGTTCTCCGCCGCCTGCATGGATGGAGGCCGGCCAAGAAGGAACCACATGAGAATATAATATTGAATTCATGCTTTGGCTGATGCACTTGAAAAGAAACTCATGCCTCAAGAACAATCTCTTTGCGCATTTCATCTTGTCGGGAAACACGGGCAGGGGCCACGCTTGACTCCTCAACATCCTCCTCATCGGTCTGAACCGGCGAATCCACAGCCATGCTGGCACCTGGCAGCCCAAGCGGGTCAGTGCTGGTGGCTGGCCCTCCAAAGGTCAGGGTGCTGTCGCCAACACCCTCTGCAAAAGAGGTCTCGTTGAAGGCCTCGCTCTCCTCCATCTCATAAGTGCCTGACACCTGCTCCTCCACCCAGTAGTATTTCGAAGAGGTCTGGTAGATGTCCCATGATGTCCCTCCTGCAAAGGGGCTCGCATGGAAACATTCGCAATGAATTGATAGGGAGGCCCACCTGATGAACTTACCCCGGCGACGAGGATCGCTGCAATACTTCACAACAGCTTTCACTCGATCCCTCGGCAGCACAAAAAGCAAATCACAAATCTGTTTGTCACACTTGTGCATGCTCATTCGTAAGGCGCCAATTGTGAACTTAGCTTCAGGCGCTGAGAAGCCTAGCGATGCCTTCATTTTCTCTTTTGAGTAGAAGCCGGCTTGGATGGTAGTTTTGCTTCTCCGGGATTTGGAGAGCTGGTGCTCCACCCGCTTCTTGAATGCATCCTCTCCCAATTGAGATGAAACATGAAACGACATTCCACAGTGAGACACTTGTGCATGCATGTCCTTGTCACCATTGCAGGCCAGAAGAGCGTCCACAAGCTGTTTACGGCCGGCGCCACAGTTCTGCCACACCTTTTGCACTTCAGAGCTCACCTCAAGCCTTCCCGACTTTTTGGGTTGGCACATTCTTCGCAAAACCTGCTCGGCGTTGGTCCGGGCTCGCTGGTCGTCGTCCATGGACACTTTCTCCTGTGAGCATGGCTGAAAAGCAAAGGAAACAATGGATGTGTGTTTGGCAAAGACTGGGTCCTTCTTAATTGTTGGCGGCTCAGTAGGCTGCAGGGAACAAGAGGCACCTTCAGGGTTCAAGGTGCAAAGAAATCCTGGTTGCGGGGTCAATCATCAGGGCTGGCCTCTTTGGGGCTGCAAATCAACTCAGTGGGAGCTGGTGTCTCCGGCGAATCAGGCTGGCGGTCCTACGTGCAGATTTCTTTGACAAGTCTGAGGACATCAAGTTGTCATGACATGCTCATGCATGTCTTGCATGCACACGCATCCACGTCAATCATGCATGACCCAAACTCCCGGTCCGGCCATGATTCTCGCGAGCTCGATTTCCCGGGGGCAGAGATGGGCGTCTTGTCCGCAGGAGCTTCTATGAAAACAACCTGTTGGCTGGCCGCAGGCGGGATTGAGCTTGCAACAGTGTGGGCAGGGCTTGCAATGGTTGATTTGCATGGTGGTGTCTCGGGCTCGTCTTCCAAGAGGGCTTGCTTCTTCATGTTCTCAAGCTTCTGCTTGGCAGCCTCATCATGTCTTTCAGAAACATATTATTGCTGTCGATCATTGAAGTTTCATGAGTGCATGGCAGCTAATCATATACCAAGCAACTTTGATGGATCCAAGGGGGTGACGTTCTTCTTTTGGGATTGCTCTCTCAAGAAGGATGCCCCACGAAGAAAGCTTTCACAAGACCAAGCCTTTGATTGCAATGCACGAGGAGGTTCCGACATTGTAAAAGCGCGCTTGCAAGGCTTGAAAAGCAAAAGCTCGCATGCATGCACAATCAACCTATCACGGTGCTCAAGTTTCATGCAACCCTTCATCTGGCACGCGTACAATGATGTACGAATATGCATGCTGCAGACCTTTTGTCCGGGCAGGTGCTCGTGCAGGATTTGGCAGGGACACTCAGCGTGCCGATTCGATCGGCATGGGTCGTTTAATCGGGCTTTTTCGCGGATCGTTACATGTTTTTTCAAGGGTTGGCCCCCGAAAGAAAAGTTGCATATTTTGGCCATATTTTTCATATTATATTTTATTGCACCTTTATCACCGTTTTTCGGCATTATACTCCGAATATTGTCACTGTGCATGCTTATTGGGAAATCCAATGAATCCCGAGAAATGACCCGCTGCCCCTACCACAACACTCGTTGCATGCACGCCTTTACCGCCGGGGGAAGGTTCAATGACTCTCCTCCCCAAAGGTACCGAATAACTTCACTCATCTTCGCATCCTCCCACAAGTCTCCAAAGTCGAAGTGCGCGAATACCAGTTCCGGGGAGAGGCGCTCAACCTCCGGTACCTGATCATGCAGGCTGTTTGTATGTGTTGCATGGTTTGGGAGCTCATTGCAATCTGCAAAAAAAGAGGGCACCACTCGAAGATGCTTCCGGCATTGCTCTTGTTGAAGTGCATTGAAGCTTTGCGCAAAGCGGTTGCCAAAACGTACCGGGTAGCGCCTGCACAGGATGTGCAATTTAGCAATTTGCCCAAAGTGTCAAAAGTGAATGCATGAGCGAGCATGTGCCACAAGGCTGAATAGAACACTGAGAATCAGACTGAGACCGCTTCAAATGTGCATTCCCAGTGAATCGCCGCTTTCCGGCTTTGTTCAAATATCGGGTCGTGAGGGCAAGGGCATGGTTGTTTTTGAAGCGTCTGGTGAGAGCCGGAGTGCGTAGATGGCGAACGCCCTTAGAATTACTCCACACTGTAGTTCTTTTCGGCGAGGGGGAGCCATAATACGCCATCCAGAAACTCTGTCGCCACACCTAAGTTGGCCCGGGAAACCACTTCGGGGGTAGCATGTGCAGCATATTGAAAATGCAATAGTGCAAGGGCTCGACCAAGGAACGGGGGTGATCCGAAGAAGTTCACGAAACCTTGATTGACGCCACCAAAGCGAAGTGGATGGCTGCTCAACCACCCATGTTCCATTCTTCGCCATGATGAAGATGATGGCCAAAATTGTCCTGGGGAATGGCATGAGTGTCACCGTGATGCATGCATCAGAACCCTTAAAGGAATCAAACATGACCATGCAGGGCTCCTTGCAGTGAGAAGGTTCCCATCAGCAACAGCAGCACACGATTCGTCTCCAAGAGGCATGAAGAAACTTCTGTGGGTGCTCCCCCTTGAAACCACCACCCACGATGAACAAACAAGGCCAAAGCTCGCGACGAGGTTGCACTTCGCCTCCAGAATTGTTTTCAGCAGCAACCTGAGAATGAGCGAACGAAGCTGGCCCTGTGTACACGCCACGCATGTGTCATGGTGTTGGTTTCCAATGCAACAAAAGGGCGCCATTCCACTTGCTTCCCGAAGATCAAGTGGGTTGTGCATGGGTGGCAATCTCATTCTCATGCTTTGGCGCCGCTCTGCCCACAAATTGATGTCCATCGCACAGGTCCTCAGGCCTGCCGCCCTGCAGCAGGAGCTCAGGACCGACGCTCCAGCATACACTTCAATCATATCATACGCCTGGTCACGATGCAACATGCTGGGTACAGAAATTGCAATGTTCAGTAAATGTTACAGCTTTTGATGCATGCATAACATGCATGACGCCTGATCCCAGTTGAGCCCATCCATATATGCCACCAGCAGGGTCACAATCAACAGCACCTCAAATCATTCCGATCGAGAACATGAGTGCCAGGAATAACTCACTGGGGTTTGGACTCCGGGCGCTTGCATTTCCATCATGCGTTGCATCACAAAATTCAGGGTCGATCGTCTCATGGCTGGCATGGTGTTGAACTCAAAGATGCATGCATGAGCCTTATATAGCATGTTTTGTGTGATTCTTACGAATGTTTGCACGTTCGCTTGTGGAGGTGTGATTGCTGTGGCACTGCAATGTAGCATGCCTTTCCACCCATGCCCATGCTTGTCCAATCCAAATGCAAGATTGTGCCAACAGCTGCCCACACTTCAAGGCCCATGCATTTGCAACGCCAACTACTTGCAGCACAACTCAAGCACAACGTTCATTCCCTTCGCACTCAAAGCGACCGGATGGGGGGGGGCGCACCTCGCTTCAGGAAACCGTGCCGGATCTTCCACTTCGAGCTCATGATGACAAGGCCTGGCACGGGACAGGGCTCGACTTTTGCAGTCAGAAAACTTGGCTCCCCCAACCTCCCCAGCTTTGTTCAACAATGTCACGCATTGGCTGATGCAACCTAGGTGTCTTTTTTCCACCAGCAAGCTTGTTGCTATGCGTGTGTCCAATGCACAACGCTAAGTGATGCCTTCTAGGATGTTCCTACGAAAACGCAAACTGCAATGGCTGCCCACTTCCTTGAGAAGGATTTCCCCCAGCGAAGCAAACACGCAACCGCTCCTATGCCAAGCATGCCCTCTCAAATACTTGCAGCCACCCCAATGCAATTCTGTCGAATTGCCACCCATGATTGAAAAAGCACATCAGGCTTCCTTCACCAGCTGCGGCAAGCAGTGCCTTAATTGGAAGACAAGGGGATGAAGGAATGCAGCACAAACCCAAACATAAACAACCAAGGACAAGCTGTTGAAAAAGTTAAGGGCTACGGGGGCCACCGTATGAACACGCACATACTCTAGAAACTTGATACTGTGTTTGTATGGGCCACCTCCAAATCACAATGTCAATGCATGCTGAAAACGATATACATCATGTGCTGGCAACACACCTGGACTGATTGCAGCGCTAGTCAACATCTTTGCTGTCGTCCATGGGGTCCTCGGCCGCAGCCTGCACCATCTCCTCCTGCTCCTGGCGCATGTCCGCCGCCCGCTTACCAGCGTAGGTGTCCTTGCGGCAGAGGCGGCACCCGTTGTAGATGAACCGGCATGTCCGGCAACCATAGTACTGCTCAGGCAGCACAAAGTAGGTCCACTGCGGCTTTCCACCTTCCTTCGTGGCCGGGTAAATGACCTTGGTTTGCTTTACCTTGGAAGGCCGCCCCTTGCTCAGAGCGGGTGCGCTTCTGGTCGATGGCTTAGGCTTAGCGCGTTTGGCCTTTGCCTTTGGGGCGGCTGGTGGCTGATCCTTTGGCTTGGCTTTGGCTGTGGTGCGTTTGCCAGTGGGCAAGTCCGTTGAGCTGCTTGACCTTGGCTTGGTGGCCTTGGCCTTCCTGCGTGGCTTTGCCTCCTCCTCCTGATCCTCAATCCTCTCAGCCATGACAATCTGACGGCCGTTTTTTTTTCTTTGCTCCGCTGCTTTTTGGTCTGTTTCTTGGTCCGCTTCTTGGTTGTCCAGTTTCCATTGTCCTTCAAAGATTTCCGGCGCTTGAAGCTCTTTGATTTTGTGTATGATGTTGCCTTTGGCTTACGCCCCCTCTTTGCATCAGGCTTTGCTTGCTTTGCAAACGCGGTTTGCTGCGCTGGGGCCACCATAGGGCACGCACTTGTTTGCGGCAGCTCCAACTTCAGCCCAGTTACTTGCTTTCACACACACAGACATCACAACCCCAATACTAAAAAAAACAATTAAGGCAAAATGGTATTTAACCCAGAAGCCTTCTCCGGGGTGATGTCCAGGGCAGCTGCGGTCTTGGGGCTCGGAGTCTCGTGCGCAGGCAAAGCCGCTGCGAGATCGCCGATCGGCTGTGTCTCCTCCTAGCAGGGGCGCTTGGACGAATGCAGTTTGCGGTCGTTTGTTTTCAGAGATTGGACTTTTCAGGCTTGGTTTTGGCACAGGTCCTTGAAATTGAGTCACCACATCAAGTTTGCAACCCTTGCCCTTGATGTTTTACAAAAGAATGGGTCCTGGTCCGGGTTGATGCATCCCTTGCTAGGCAGCGGTGGTGGGGGCATGTTGGGCTCAGCATCTGCAGGCCTTTGGCCTGGGCAAGGTCCATGCAGCAATGTTGCTTTGATCAACCAACATTGTGAAAGGTCCAGCCCGTGTTACTAAACCCCCCAAACTCCACATAGCTGAAACGTGTGCATATACACAGTCAAGTTTCAATTGCTGCCCAATGGCTGGCCCAACAAGCCAGGCGAGGTTGACCTTATTGTGCAAAGTGAGCTGGAGAACAAAGAAACTACACCCGGTATTCCCTTTGTTTTAAAGAGCCATAACCAAAGTATCAAAATGGACCATTTGTGCAAACGCGGCGCCCTTCAAGCAGCTCAATCTCTTTCAAGACTGATGCAAGCTCATCGTACTCCTCTTTCGTCATGCTGTTCAGGAGTTGGTCGGCAAGCTTCTCACCTTCCGGGGCCCCATTTGCAGCACTTGAGAATGTATCAATCGATGGGGTCTCTGTGTCATCCTCAAGGTCTTCAAAGAGCTCTTGGTCAACGATAGCATCACACCCTGATTCCCCATCAAGATCCAAAGATTGCGCACGTAGCTTGCCAATCATCTCAAAAAGCGATTTCACACCAGCGTCCTGTAGGAGTTGCGACTCATAGAACAAAAAACAATCATGATCACAGCATGGTTATGGAAAGAACTATCAAAATAGTCAAAAACACTCAATTATGATCGAGGTTCTCTAGGTGCTTGCCCCCTCTTCTCAGCATCACGCTGCCTTCGCCAAGCGAAGGTAAACAGCCGCCTCAGGTCCCATGCCTCGCGGTAGAACTGCGTTGGCGAGTCAACCGGTGCATTGGCAAGGTCATAGAGCTGTTCCACCTGAGGGAAGGGTCGATTGGGAAGAACAACTTCAGCTATAATTAATTATTTCATTTAAAAAACAGCTGAATCATGGAGAAAAAAGGGGGCACGCCAAGCACTCTGAAAGCCAGGGCCAGAATAAAAATGGTGTGATCTGAGGCTAACCCGTTTTTGACAACAGTTGCTGCAATGTGGGCATGTGCACCTGTTTTTGAAGCCCATCAACGTCGATGAACTCTGTGCCATAGCACCGCAGCATGACAATCATGGCCCCCGAATTCAGCTCCAAAGCCTTCGTGCTCGGGCTGTGGTCATCACCGATGTCCTCACGGCTAACGACGGGCCACTGCAGCCATGGCAGTTTCTTCCTGAAGCGAGACCTGATTTTCCCATCCGCCTCCCAACCAGTGGCGCAATCAGGCCACATTGCTTCAGGCATGTTGCCTCACCCACTGAACCAAAATGCTCCAAAATATCATGGGTAAATGAAACTGCCGAAGTCAATTGGAAGCAAAGCATGCATGTTCACCCAACATTGCATGGCACCCACAATGCCATGCCAGCAACGCCAGCGTGATTGCCGAGGTTGGACTTGATGAAGGCCAGATCGTCCTGGGTCGAAGGGCTGGCGTCGAGGTCAGGGTCAAAGACCACATGTTACATGCAGGATCTCAATGGTTGGTGCACCACATGCATGGCAACTTGATCTCATGAAAGAATGGTGCAAAACATGTGCGTGCATGCATGGGACATGGTCAAGATTAATGCTATGCATATAGTCCTGCTACACACCATCGTCGCTTGGGGCCCATGGCAGGCCATGGAGCTGAGAGCACCAGCGGCGCGATGTGGCCTGTGCCTGACATGGCCTAATGTGGCCGTGCTTGCCGTGTGTTTAATGTTCGCTGTTGCACCTGTAGCATGGTCTTTCGCCTGGTGTTGCGACAGATTGTGCGCGTTGCAAGCAAATGGAAAAGGCTGCTTTTGAGCTGACATGCCATGCTCATGCGTACCACGTGGCAAAATAGGCAACTTTGCAAAAGTTGCCTGTTTTCAACTTCCACTGGGCAAAGTGTGATGAAATCTGAAAGTTTGACAAAAAAAATGCAACTACGGCGTTGCAGGTGGGTGGTTTTGAACGAATCAGAAGGAAAAGCACAACTTGGTTTTTTGGGGGACACCCTTTTAGGCGTGCATTTTGACGGGGAGCGATGGGACAACTGCCAATTTGAGGGTCCAGGAGTCCAGCATAGGGGGTTGTTGGGTCCTTGTCATCGGGCAGAGCTCGGGTCCAGAGTCCAGAAAGGAGGCCATTTTTTCGACTCCACGTATCCGAAATCGTTGAAACTGGCCGCTTCGAATTCTCGGTCCCGTTGCCGGAGTTATTCGTGGTGAAACATATATTTATGTTCCAGAGCGCCGAACACCATTTTAAGTCATACTACTATCTGGCTTCAAAGGGCATCATCTGGCTTCATAGGGCATCATAGTACGTGGAAATCAAACATCCATTGGGTGTTGGGCACGCAAATAAGATCCATTGAGCCCCCGCCTATCACTGGATCCCGCAACCAGGTTGCAGTTTCTGGGGGTCTCGTTGGATTGCTTTTGGGCCTGTGCGTGTTTGCTTCCCAGAATTTGGCTGGTCATTTTGATCGATGTCACTTTGGGCCCAGTGGCTCCAAATGCGATCCCGCAGGAACCGTGATAGCAGGATGATTGACCAAAAAGGCTGGGGAGGGTTCGGACAATTCCCGAAACTTGACCATCCAAGGTAAACCTTTTGACCATCCAAGGTATACACGTGAAATTATTGCAGCGCGTTCCAAGAAAAGAAGCTTCAAGCAAGAAAACAGTCTAGTACTAGCACCAGCACGTGCGACATACCAAAAGAAAAAACAGACATGTATTTTGGTGGCCCCCAGCCATCCCCAGCCTTTTAGCTTTTTAGTGTTTAGTTGTAGTTTCCATTTAGCCCACTAAAAGTGAGTCACTTTTAGCGGGGGATCTGAGGACCCAGTTACGTGAAGACATGCCAAGAACCTGTCCGGGAATGGGGGTGGCTCCTTGCGGCTTTGCAGGTGATTGCCGCTCCTTGGCATGGAATTTCGATTTTTCAGCGGCTCGAGCCTAGCTCCAAGTGCCAATTTTCGGGACAGGTTTCTGGTGGGGTCTGCTCTCGAACCAGTTGTTCAAAAGGTTTGCGGGAGAAGCATCAACTACCAGCCTTGGGGTATTTTAGGTGTGGGCCAGGTGCAGGAAGGCATCACAGGCGCAATGGATGAAGTCAGGGGAGAGTTCCAATAATGAATAGGTGCGGATATCCGGCCATGAATTTGGGCAATGTTGACCGCATATTGATAAACCCCTGTGCATTAGCATGGGGAGTGTCCCTTGGTTTAGTGTGGATTCATCACTTTTGGCGGGGAACACCCCGTATTAATAAACTGTTGTTTGTTGATATGGGGTCAACATTAAGCCACTTTGGTACCAGTCTTTGATTGTATCTCACAGTTTGCTGAGTCAATGCTGTCCTCTTCGAACATAAATCCCGTCCTCCCTAGTAACGCAGGTCCACTCATTTACACGTTTCTGCCGAAGTTGATAGGCGTGGTGTAGAATTTCCTTTTGGGGAAGCCCCCAGTCCACTTCCACGATCGGAAAGCGGGTACGTCCCGCAACTCAATTTGGGGTGGTCTCCCTTCACAGTGGAGCCCCTTCCACCACAAGTCTCTTCCCTCTTACCTTTTGGAACTCTTCCTGGGGGGGGTCCCAAAACGGTTGGGTTTGCTCTTCCTTTTTTCGCCAGCCAAAAACTGTTTTCCAAAGTACTGATGTGTCAAAATAGGGAAAGGGCGTCGTTTTGAAACGCCCGAATCTGATCGTTTTCAACGCGCACTACCGGAGGCTGACCGTTTCTCAACACGGACCTGCTCGTAGACTGGCTATTTCTGTGTGTCTGCGGTTTCCACTGTATTCATGCAATCCACAATGTCCATGTGTTCCATGATTTGTTTTACGATGTTCTATGGTTTCCATGGTTTGCATGGTTTCCATGGTGTGCATAGTTTTTTTGTTTAATGGTGTCCGTGGTTTCTGTGGTTTCCATGGCTTTCAAGGTGTTCATGGTTTTGGTCATCCCTATGTATGGTTTCTATGCCACATGCAGAGGCGGGTTTTGTTGTTCACTTCTTTTGACATCATGGGGTCAGAGCGTGTGATGCTGATGGGGCGTTTGGTACCAAAAAAAAGTCCAGTTGTGTTGGATATTTGTTTGAAAGAAGAAACAAAAAAACGTGTGTTGTGAAATGATCGCCAGTTGCGAGCCAAAGTGTTGCACAATGATCGCGAGTTCAGTCGATGCGTTGTGTTGAGAAGTCATCGCTAGGCGTGTCCGTGTGACAGGTGGTCAAGGCATTGCACGTGTTCCCAAATGATCGCGAACCAGTGTTGCATTTCCCGGAGGGAGGGGAGTGGGGACCTCCCTCCCCCACAGGGTTCGTGAGACGTCGGAGTTCATCTAGTTTTTCCAAACTTTTCACCAGTGTCCTAAGGAGCGGATGGGCGATGCACCCGGCAACTGCTGGCACCACGACAGCTGCGTGGCCGCGGTGGATGTGGACTTGCGCGGGCGTGTGCACGAGGCGCCAGCTTTCTGTCCGGTCTTCCAAACATGCGCCCTAGATGTTTGAGGCCTAAACTATGTTATATGGAGCAGGCTATCACGTGTTTTTCCCCAACAGCTGAAAGCTTTGGGGTCTCAGCCCAGATAGGCTCCGGGGTGGTTTGGGGCGGGTCTGAGGTAAGGTTCCACGAGGGTTCCACCAGGGTTCCACCATCTGCGAGGGCTGCGGGGTGGTTCGGGGTGGTTTGAGGTAAGGTTCCACGAGGGTCCCACCAAGGTTCCACCAGGGTTCCCCCAGGGTTCCACAAGGGTTCCACCAAGGTTCCACCAGGGTTCCACCAGGTTCTGCGAGGGCTGCGGGGTGGTCCGTGGTTGAGGGTTCCACGAGGGTTCCACCAGGGTTCCTACCAGGATTCCACAGGTTCTGCAAGGTAAGGTTCCATGAAGGTTCCAGGGTTCCACAAGGTTCGCGAGGGCTGCGGGGTGGTCCGGGGTGGTTTGAGGTAAGGTTCCACGAAAGTTTCAAGGGTTCCACGAGGTTCTGCGAGGGCTGTGGGACGGTCCGGGCGGCCCTGAGGTCCGCAAAAATTCCACAAGGGTCCCACAAGGCTCCACAAGGTTCCAGAAATGTCTGCAAGGTTTCGTGGTTTGCCCTGGAGGGAAGCAGTGTGTCGTCTGAAAAGCCATGGAGCAGTAAATTGACGGCTCAGAAGATCACTTGTCTCATGGGCGGAACACTAAGCAAAACCGAAATCAAATGGTTTCAGCAAACGTTCACTGTTTTGTCACTTGCTCACTTGCTCAGGCAACGCGGACGTTGCTGCGGGACTCATCGGGGCCCGATTGCACCGTCGGGGCCCGATTGCACCGTCGGGGCCCGATCGGCCCCGATTGCGCATTCGCGTCACAATCGGCGCCCGACTCAGTCGGGCCCCGTCAACTGTACCAAGCTGGCATCGCCTAGTTTTGCTGGATACAGTTGTAAGGCCCTACCCTAAGGAAAGCCGGCGTTGAGTTATAATATGCTGCGGCTGCGCCGCGGGACCATCGGGCCCCGATCGGGCCCCGATTGCACCGTCGGGCCCCGATCGGACCGTCGGGCCCCGATCGGGCCCGGGCCCCGATCGGGCCCCGATTGCACCGTCAGGCAACGATCGGACCGTCGGGCCCCGATCGGGCCGGGCCCCGATCGGGCTCCGATTGCACCGTCAGGCAACGATCGGGCCGTCGGGCCCCGATCAGGGCGCGATTGCGCGCTTTGGTTTTTAAAGTTGCATGGCAGCATCCTCAGCAACACCGGCGGTGAGGTGAATTCCGGGGCGTTCCGCGAGGATTTTGGGAGGGTGGTGCTGTTGGGGATATCGCCTGAGCTTATTTTTTGCCGCAGATCGATTTGGTGTTTACACGCGAGCACATGCGGTCACACGGACAGGCATCCTGCCTTGCCTACATGGACCGCATCTTGCTTGCAATGAGACTCCTGAAGCGAGGTTCATGGACAATCTTGCAGCGATGTGGTGCGCTCCCCAAGCAAGTCCTCATGCGCAAGACAATTCCTAGAGTGGCAACCACTGAAAAGCATATTGGCTTCTCAAGCTCATCGTTACTCCTTGGGGTTCAACAGCCATCGCTTTGGCTCTTTGGTTTGCTCCATGGCTTTCTCCAATGGGTCCCTCGAGGAGACACGGGGGAAGCTCACGGGACAAGTCTGGCAACAGGAAGAAGAACTGCGAGAGGTCCCAAGATCACCTTGGGACCCCTTGCGCGAAGGAGAAACAAAAAAACACAAAAAACAGCGAGGGCAAATTTTCGGGGTCATTCTGACTGTTTCTGGGGGGTTATCCAAGTCAGCTGCTGGCCTACCACTTGTGACTTTGATGGTAAAAGGAATGGGGGCCTGGAGGGCCAAAAATCCGCAGTCCCTTTCGAACACTGTTTGAATCCGTGTGGAAACCTTTTAGTTTCCCTTTGTGAAACCTTGCAGTGGACCTGGAAACTGAGCGACTGACCCCTGCGAAAGGGAGCATGGGCTGGCGGTGCATCCCGAAATGCCACGCCTCCCAACAGATCGAGATACCATCGTGGTTCGGCTCCGGGTGTGGTTTACTATTCACACTTTGTAGGAACCAAGGGTTCAAAACCAAATCGAAACCAATCCAAGCCACCTTTCTATTGCTTGATTCCCCAAAATGTTCAACCATCATTCTTTTCAAGAACCGGATCCGTGTTTCCTGGGATTCTGGAGGTTTTCCAGAAAGAAGGATTCCTGGAAAGAATGGGGAAGGTACCCCTAGAACCATACCTATCCAACAGTTTAAGCAAAAGGTATGGTTTTGAACAGTTCTTATACAGTTTTATATAAGAAACATGTTTCCCCTCAAATTTGGAATGCAGCTAAAGGACACTAAATCATGTGCATCGCGAGAGAGAGAGAGAGAGAGAGAGAGAGAGAGAGAGAGAGAGAGAGAGAGAGAGAGATAGAGAGAGAGAGAGAGAAAGAGAGAGAGAGAGAGAGAGAGAGAGAGAGAGGGAGAGGGAGAGGGAGAGGGGGAGAGAGAGAGAGAGAGTATTAACCCAGCTACTCATGCGGAGATTGATGGGTGTCTGAACAAACAGAATTGGTAAATGAATTGTTAGTTCTAGTATACCGAGTAGAACTGTTCGTCTTGAATACGCCTGCCTCTTTGATACTTCCGTTTTGGCTTCCAAACGGGTGCCAATAGACGTTGTGGCTACAGCCAGAAAGACGCCCGTGCAGAAAAATCGACGAAGACAAGGAGAACAAAATGCCTTTTGCCCAGAAGGATTGCCCATAAGAACCGTCTGGAGAAAGGAGAGAGGAGAGGTTCCGGAAAAGTTTCCTTTTGGGTCATTCCAACATCACCTTTGCCAGGTAGCGTCACAATTTTTCAGGCCATGTTCATGTCAGTCTGCTTTTAGTGGTGTTTTTTTCAGGATGCGTCAGGCACCCCTGGCGGAGCAAAGTTTGTCTCGTGAGGCTGGCGCTTCCTTGCCGCGTGCAACGGCGGGTACCCACCAGAGCCCTTCGGCACAAGGCAGCGGTTCGGCGCTTGCTAAAGCTCAGTAGGGAATGTGGTTCTTGGTGGCAAGCCCAGCCATCCGGTTCCTTAGTTTTTTAGATATTTTTGGTGTTTAGTGGTAGTTTCCGAATTTAACCCACTAAGAGTTAAACACTTAGCGGGGGATCTGAGGGCAGTCCAGGGTTGAATGAACTTGGGACTTCCCTTAAAGGAAGCCAGAAGGGATCTCAATGACTTTTTGCGGGGGTCATTTGAGTCATTCCCTCATTCCCTGCTGAGCACCAGCACGGTTGGGACTGCTTCATGGATTCATAGACGACACTGCTTTCACTTCCCCCCCAAAAAAAAACACACATCTATTTCTCCAAATGGAATTCGGGTGCCCTGAATTCTGCGCATATGAGCTCTGGGAGTGAGCTTATGGTGAAGGTGCTTTTGCCCGTCCCTGGACTTGAGTCACTTCTTGGGAAGACAATGTCAGTCGTAAATAACCAGGCACATAGGTGTCCTTTTTAGGTTAGTTTGATTAAAAATAGATGGATTCCACTGGTTTAGGTGGGGTTTATTCCATTTACGATGGCCATCTACTTTTCCCAAAAGGCCACCTATGACCAGTTCGTGAGCTGCTTTTGGGCCAATCCACTCGATCGGAAGTGCGCTGTTTCGCCCAGAAACCCCGACGCCCGAGGCTGGAGATGAGCATCCTGCGGGCGCGCACTCGCCAGGCCTACGTGGCCTACATGGGCTATGCCGCAGCTGGCGCCTCTTGGTTCGATGTAACCGGGACGAGGTCCCCCCCCCCCCCTCCGGGTTGATCTGTATCAAGCCCACCGCTTCAGTTCAGGGGAACGAGGGAAACGTCTTAGTAGGTCCTTGACTTGTGGATCCAGTTTTTTCAGGTTTCGGGATATTATGGTGGAATTGGCAGGTGGACAGCCTTTAAAATGTGTGCGTTGCCCAAGCCTGGGGTGGTTTCTAGCTGAAGATTCGCAGGGGGGACGGTCCCAGCCATAGGGTGCACCCGCCCTCTCGCTTGAGTCAATGTTTTTTTGGGTAGGCCGGGTAGGCCCTTCCTTGAGCATTGCTCTATTGGGCATTTTGTCCTTGGAAGATTTGGGCCACCTGGGCAACATGAGCCCCCCCAAGTGCTTTACCTTCCATTTGCTGAAGAAGATGTTTGTTTTCCCATGTTGGCTTCAAAGGGACTCGATGGCGCTACTGGAAACCGACATGGAAAAGCCCACACTTTTCCCAACCAGCAGGTATCCAGTGTTAGTGGACATGGAAAAGCCCACACTTTTCCCAACCAGCAGGTATCCAGTGTTAGTGACAAGCTGTCCATGTTGGTGGCTTAGTTTCGTTTTTTTGGCCAGGGGTACAACCTATTTCAACCGGAAGTTCGGCCCTGGCCATGTTGCCTCAGCGCTTTTTGCTTCCCATATCAACCCCAGGACCGGATCCATGTACGATCCTGGGCCAGAGCCACAGAGGAGAGGGCAGACCCGTGTCGACAAGTCGAAAGCTGGGTTGATCTTTCCGAGGCCTCCAAGTTGATGTGGTTGAGCTGACTTTTCACCAGTGGTGAAAAAAACTGGTGGTCAGAAAAAAAAGAGGTCGACCGATTTTGCGAAAAAGCCGCGATTTCTGCGGTGCACAAGTTGAACCATCCGGTATTTTTTGGGTGAATCCAGCCCATGGATTTTGATTCGCCCCCCGAAAAAAAAAAAATCCTCCCGAGAGGAGGGCATCTTGCTGGCCTTCGACGCCGCGAAGGACAGCAGCCCTGGCCTCAGAGCTCAGCGCTCAGCGGCCTCTGGGCCTCAAGTGAAGATCTGGGCGCCGTCTTTCGAGGCAAAAAAAGGCGCTCTCCCTGGGGTTTTAAAGGGAAGCCGAAAGCGAAGCCACCATTTTGGGCAGGGGAGTGACCCCGATTTTCCGCTTCTGGTTCCATGTTCCCTTTTATGGGGGAGACTAGAGACTAGAAAGAATGGAACTGCAGCCCCCCCCCCCCACCCTCCTCCTTAAGGTATGGGGGAGGACATGTCATGCGGTTTCCCTTGCTTTGGCGTTGTCAAAATCAATCCTGATGCCAGATGGCAGTGGTTTGCCTTGCGAAATCCCATCTAGGGATTTCAGATTAGGGATCCAATGTTGAAAACCCAGCCCCGAAACACTCAATATGTGTGGTGGTGGTTTGCCAAGTAGCCAGATCTCCGTTGTTTGGGAACCAGCTGAACTATGACTTCCCATTCTTAAGGCATGGTAGCAAAAGCCTGGAGATGTGCTGCAGCGCCCCCCCCAAAAAAAAGAAAGAAAGACAACTTCGAACTATGAAGCTTTCTCGACAAGAACTGGCCGTTTGCGGGGAGCGGGGGGTGCAACTTGAGGCAGCCTGCTGCAAGGGTGCCTCCTGCTCAGCCAGGCCGCCGTTGCCATGAACGATGGGTTTCAGCTCACAGATTCCTGAAATCAGGGATTAGTTCCATGTCTTGACTGAAAAGGTTTTATATGGTTTTATAAATACGTCAATGACAAGGATCAGACAAAAATCAACTGGGTGTGGCTCATTCGATCTAGGGGCCCAACATGGCTGTGGGTCAAAAGCCCGCCCCAGTGAACATCCCAAATCCCCACTAAAATAGACCCCAAAATAGTGCCATTGGTTTTGACCCACAGCCACATGGCAGCAATGTGCCCGAAACTCTTCAATCAATTCTTCCATCCCTTTGTTGCGCGGAGCCTTCCTTCGCATGGTCTTTA
Source organism: Effrenium voratum (assembly GCA_963377175.1). Taxonomy (NCBI): domain Eukaryota; class Dinophyceae; order Suessiales; family Symbiodiniaceae; genus Effrenium; species Effrenium voratum. The sequence continues at coordinate 180,714 of CAUJNA010002657.1, read as the reverse complement.
AAAGGCCTGCCCTGCCTGGCGCGCGCCAGGAGGACTTGAGCAAGTTGTGAGAGCGCCAGGCCGGAGGTCCAAAGCCATCCGCGCGAACGGATCCGATCTGCGCGCCAGCGACTCGGAGGTCCCGTCCGGCCGAAAGGCCGCGGCAAAAACCGGGCCGCCGGATCGATCCGGCCGAAACGCCGCGGCGGAAAAAGGGAAAAGGCGCGGTGCCAAAGCCGGAGATGAGGGTTCCTATGGGTTTATGGAAGAGGCTATAAATGGGGTATGCATTTCAATCAAGAGACCCGTGAAAAGTAGCTCCCCCGCATGTGGGGAAGGAACAAGAACCCCGGATTGGGGCCCCGCAGCGGACGACCTGAAGTAGGGGTTTGTCACTCTTTTGAGGGCTCTTGTTTTTCCTGGTGTTCAAGGGAAACCAGCAGCAGACCATCCTTTTTGGGGGTCCCAACAGGAAACCCACCCCGTACTTTTGTTTATTTTTTGGGGGGGCAACAGGAAACCGGATGAAACCGGCCTTTGTTTTTGGGGAACCTGCCCTTGTTTGGGTGGGTCCCCGAAAAAACAGCTAGGTCCCCCACTTTTACTCTTTTTTTGGGGGAGTGTTCCCCTACTGAAATAGACTACAGAAAAAAGGGTACCCTTGTTCTAACCGCTCTACTGGAGGACCTTGACAAAGTAAACACCCATGTTGGCCGGACGCCGTGAGGCCAGAGTCTGCGAGAGGAATGCCAACGCCTACGTGCCGCCGTGGAGGAGTTCGCGCGGTTGGTTGGTTTGCGGTCTTTAAAAGCTGGGGCTCATTCATGGGGGGGGGGGGGGTAGGCTGAGAAAAAGGGGAGGGCCGGGGGGGGGGGGAGTATCTACCTTTCTTTTTGTTGGTCTTGCACTTTGCTAGGATCCAACACTTGAAAAAAATCAGCCAAAAAGGTCAACATCTATTGAAGTCTTGCTGGGTTGGTTGGAAGCGGGGCTGGGCCATCCATCTAAGTCTTGCAGTTGTGTGGGTTATACTCGCAAAAAGTTTAAGTTAAAGCCTTTAGATCCAAGAGCAATCAAGAAGCCACAAATCCTTTACCAGTGACGTCAACTTCTGGAATCAAAAGACTCGTCCTTGTGGGGTTCTTTGGAAGCA
>CAUJNA010002657.1:164582-174582 GCA_963377175.1 Effrenium voratum | reverse complement strand
GGCTTCGAGAGAGCTCCGAGATTTGGCACGGAACCACTCCTTCAGGGACTGTGGTCTTTATGCCTAGGGCAGCTGCTTTTTGTGTTGGTGCTGATTTTCCGCGCACCTCGAGATATGGTGTTTTTGGATCGACTCTGCATCGACCAGGAAAAGCATCGAGCAAAGATAGAAGGTGTGCTGAACATCGGAGCCTGTCTGAAGCATTCCAAGGCTTTGCTGGTGATTTGGGACGTGACCTATTGCCAAAGGCTGTGGTGTTTGTTCGAAATGGCAGCCTTTCTGAAAACCCACGAGGACGCCGTCATCATCGAGCCTGTGTCTCTGACAGTCTATTGTCTGGGGACCTTCTTCTTCAACGCGGTGTGGTGTGGCAGCGTTGTACTTCCGAATAATAGCCAGGTCACTGCTCCAATTGTCTTAGTTCTGGCAGCGTGCGCTTATGGCTGGTTTTTTGGCGAGGTTCTGCTGAGATACTCCCAAAGTCTTCAGAGCCTCAAGGCTCAGTTGCAGAACTTTCGATTTGCGGAGGCTGAAGTCTATTGCTGCTCTGTGGGGCACAAGGCTCGAAACGGTGAAGACCTACTGTGTGATCGCAAAGTCTTGCAGAAATGCGTTCAGGCTTGGTTCGGTTCCATGGAGGACTTTGAGCAGTCGGTTCAGACCCGTGTGAGGGATGCATTGAGCCATCATTTTGGCGGCAATTTCTGTCCGCCTCATTTGCTAATCATAGCATCCCTGCCCTTATTGTGGGCCCACATGGACTTTGCGGCTGCATGGTTTTTGCAGAATGAGATGATGGTTGGACTGGGCATGTTGATTCTGGGCTTGGCGGGTACCTTCATTGCTCCCTTTGCAGTGCCAGGCGTGGTGTTGGCATGCATGCGACGCATGCCCCGTTCCTATCCGGCCCTTCAAAAGCTCGCGGCAAGTGCAATATATATGGTGGCGAACCTCATTACCCAAGGCAGCGTCCAGCTGCTTTTCAGCTCTTTAGGAGTATTGCCTGGCTCGCTGGTCTTCAGCGCCTTGCTTGTGCTTCCTAATGTTCTGGTGTGGGAGTTTTGCAGCCGAATTTTCTAGTCAAGCACAGGAGTTTATGTACACCGTGCGGGTGTGTTCATACTGGCTCCTTTGCTTAGCCGCAAAGCGGAGACTACTTTCTTTTTGAGTAAAATATGTGATGCGCCATGCACACGTGCCGTTTTCAACTTGTTTTCTTCTTTTTTTCGTTGTCCGGCTGTTTCCTTGAGGCCCGTGTTTTTTGATTGGTTCGGGTTGGATCCGACATCCCGACACCCCCGACACCCCCGACACCCCCGACATTTTTCCGTGTCCTGACGAGTCCAAGGGTCCAAGGCTCCAATGGTGCAAGGGACCCAAGAGTCCACCCCCCCTTTTCTAACATCTCGGGTTGGATCCCACATCCCACCCCGTGTACCGACGAGTCTTCTCTTTCTGTGTTTTCTCTTTCCTTTCTCTTTTTCTTTCTTTCTGTCTTTCTTTCTCACTCTCTCTCTCTCTCTCTCTGTTTTGTTATGTTTTCCTTTCCGTTTCTCTCTCCTTATCTTTCTCTTTAAATGTTCAGTCTCTTCTCTTCCTCTTTCGCTCATGTTGTTTGTTTCTTTTTCTCTCTCTCTTTTATGTTTGTCGTTCTTTTTATCCTTATCTTTGTCTTTCTCTCTTTCACTGTATGTTTCTCTTCCTCTCCCTTTTTCTCATTCTCTGTATACTTATCTCTTTCTCTTTCTTGGTTTTCCTTTCTCTCTTTATCCCTCTCACTTTCTCCCTTTCTCTTTCTTTTCACTCTCTCTCTTTTGTCAAACTACACGCTTCACTTCTTGCATTTGTGTTGCATGCATGTTCACTACTGCAGCTCACTACATCGCATGAGTCAAAAGGTTGGCAGCTGCAGACTACATTGGTTGTTTGATTGTTTGAACACTACAGCACTTGCACTTGTAGTAGCAGTATTCTTTAACGTGGTAGCAGAGCTGAGGTCCTAAACATAGGGGAGCTCCAGTACTCAGCAGTAAGTACTACAACCACAGCAACAGCAATCACATTCCAAACTACTACGACATGTCAGGAGAAGCAGCATCAGCCTCAGCACAACAAACTACAGGAGCAGAGAACGGGCCAACAGCAGACACAGTAGGAGCCACGACTACGGGAGCAGGAACAGAACAAGACAACGACGTTCAGAGACTACATCGATACAAACTGCCACCACCCTTCTTCACTGGTGACTACCCCCAGTATGAAGAATCGCTGTAGACTTCGACCTGGTGCTACAACTAGCGCAAGTGGCTACACGACAGATTAAGACATCAGAACACACATACTCGACCCTACACAGGCAAGCAAAGCAGTAGACCTCTCCAGAGATCTACACTACATCCTCATCAACGTCTGTCAGGGAGCAGCAGCTACAGTAGTAAGGCAAAACCGCTACAACGCAAATGGATGTGAAACTCTGCGACTCCTACACAACAGGTTCAGCCTACCAGTAGGAACAAGAAGCGTTGGCTACCTTACCAAACTACTGGAACCCACATTGAATGAAGCGCAGTTTGAAGAGCAATTCCTACAATGGGAATACGACATCAACCGCTACGAGAAAGACAACGGCACAGCACTACCAGATGGAATAAAAATAGCAAAACTACTCAACAAGACGAAAGGAGCGCTGCGGCAACATCTCCAACTGCGAGCTGGACAGATCACGAACTACATCGAGATCAGAGCAGTCATCCTGGACTACTACAAGACGATTTCAGCCTTCTCAAGATCGACTTCAGCAGTACGCACAAACTACAATGGAGGAGCTGCACCAATGGATGTTGACAACATATGGAGGAAAGGAAGAAACTACAAAGGCAAAGGAAAAGGCAAAGGCCACTACAAAGGAAGCAAAAGCAAAGGCAAGTACAGGAGCAAAGGACACTACAGGCGATTCGACAAAGGCAACAAAAGGAGCTACAACAAAGGAGGATACAACAAGAGCAAAGGAAAAGGCTACCCAGGATCCAAAGGATATGGATCAAGCAAGGGCTGCAAAGGCCAAGGAAACTACAGCAATGCAAAAGGAAAAGGAAGCAACAACTACTTGACATGCCACCGATGTGGCAAGCCTGGCCGGCACAGGACTGCAGAGTGCCGGTATGGCACATAGGAGAAGGAGAAGAAATACATCCACTAGAACAAGAACAGGCAGACCAGGACAACAAAGAAGAACTACCTCAGGATGTGAATGACACCTGGGACTGGTACTACGAAGGAGAAGAAGGGCAACACGAGGTAAACTACATGGAGGATAACTGGAGCGACTACGACTATGACAACAGCTGGGATTGGAATGACAACAGCTATGAGGACACAGCAAACTACATTGGAGGCATCAACGGGTCACACCTCACCATTGGACACATCAGACAAGCAAAGTCACTACTACACAAGCACAAATCCAAATCACTACTTGGCAAGAAAACAACACAACATCATGGAACGACCACAGCAAGAGCTTTCAACAATTCCTCCAAGAAAACACCACACAGCTACACTTCGACATAGCAGCAGCAACACAACAGCAAAGAAACAAGAAGATTGAGGACACTATCACACACTACATCATGTACTCCAATTTCAATTCATACCATCACCTGCTGATCGACTCAGGAGCATCTACACATGTTTGCCCGAAGGACTACGCACCAGATCTACCACTACCACCTTGTGGAGAATCAGTTCCACAACTCTACACGGTTGCCAACAAGAAGGGTTCCTGTCTACGGCATCAAGTATGTTCCCTACAAGCAGGACAACTTCAGGATCATGATGCCCTACTACGTTTGTGATGTGAAGTATCCAATCCTCAGCGCATCAAGACTACTTGATAGAGGATATGGACTCGACTTCACTCCACGACAGTGCACCATCACACATGGACAACAACAAGCACACCTCATAAGACACTAGGACTTTTCTACCTACGAGCAGAGAAGATCGACATCCCTACAGGATTCGACATCTACCCAATGACTACAGACAATGGAAAATCCATTGCTGTGATTCAACCTACAGAGAAAGCAACGCAACAACAAGAACAAATTGCACCACTCACCCACACAGACCAAGGACTGCGACAGATCCTTGGTGGAAACACTGACTACTGGAAACTTGATGGTGGCTACGCCATCAGAGTCCACAAACGACCACACAAAGCATTGTTTACACCACACAACAGTGGTTGCCCAATACCAGAAGAAGAACTAGATGATTGGCGACTAACAATCATCAACAGGCAAGGGCAACAGCAAGAACAACTACATTACACAACTTTCCAAGCAAGAACTACAACAAAGACTACAAGGTGACAACTGGACCCTGGAGAAACCAGGTTCAGAAGAAAGATAACACATACATGCAGAGCAACATCAAAGACCACACCAACAAGGCAGAGCTCACAACCACAACGGCTAATGGACACACCACCAACAAGATCAAAGATCCAACTACGAGCACCACAAAAGATATGGAGACCTAAAGCAGCACACTCTACAGATCTTGGCACCACACAACCAAAGGAGACAATCCACAGACCACTCACAGCACAGGAGGACAACCAAGACTACTGGGAAAGACAAGGTGAACACTGGTTAAGACACCACACAACACTTAGAGCAACTCTACTCACTCCAACACAGATGCACCAGGACATCCACCAATCAGCACACTTGAACATCACAGAACTACAAGCACTCACAACAACTTTGGAGAAGTTTCACAACGGAAAGATGACTGGACAGTCATGGGCAACGCAGCACTACCATTTCAATGGAAAGGAACCACAAGGTTCACCGTGAAGAAAGACTACGGGTACATCCAGGAGAGCCACGATGAGGAACAACAACACGAGCATCATGAAGCACACAGAGCAAGAGGACTACGACAACCACACACAGCAGCCAACTCCACAACAAATAGCAGAACACAATCTTGCGCACCTACCATACAGAAACTGGTGTCCAATTTGTGTTCAAGGCAAAGGAGGCCAAGACTACGACAAGAAACAACAATCACGACAACCCGTCATTCAAGTAGACTTCGCCTACATCAAATCACAACAAGACCCAAAGACCATACCAGTACTTCCGGCAGTTGATGTTACTACACAACTGTGTATGGCAGTAATGGTCCCGGACAAACCATCACTGATGGACTACATGGTCAACAACCTACAAGCATTCGTCTTTGAGTGCGGGAGAACACAAGGCATACTACAAAGCGACAACGAAGACACACTCAACGTACTTCTAAAAGCAACAGCAGCAAAAGTCGGCTCAATGATTGTTAGGCACGCACGCTCCTACAGCAGCAACACGTCAAGGAAGTGTTGAGCGACTACACCGAACACTCCTCGGACAGGTGCGCGTCGTCAAAGCACAGGTTGAAAGCAACTACAGCATGACAATGTCCACGAAGCACTGTCTACTACCTTGGATAGTACGACATGCAGCATGGACGGAAAATCGCTACGTCATCCGCACTCAGACGGCTACACCAGCTTTGAATGCCGCTGGGGAAGAAACTACGAGCGAGCAATCTGCGAATTTGGTGAGACACTACTTTATCTTCCACCACAACACAAGAAGCTTCCAAAAAGCAGACCTACGGATGCAGAAATGCATCTGGCTCGGAAAAGTTTCCGAAACCGGAGAAAACTACGTCGCAACGGAATCAGGCGTACAAAAGGTAAGAACAGTACGGAGACTACAACCGAACTTCAAATACGACCTCGCACTGTTAAACAAAGCTTCCGGTACACCATGGGCACAACGACAGAACACCTACAACCCGACATTTGCGACACTGTTGGACACGCAACTACAACCGTCAGAGAAGAGAAGGTCCACGCAAAATTTCGGACAACAGACGAACGCGACGGACGACATCGTTGCGGAACCCGCAACAAAACAACAACGGACTACACCACCTCCACGACTTCCGTCTACATCAACGTCAAGTTCACGACCCTACCAGATAGTCCTATGGCTACTTCACCAACCGGACGACAACACCCGCCACTACCAGCACCACCTCGACAAACACTAAGACGTTTAACTCCGGAAGAAGTAATGCAACCAACCAAAGCACAGAAGACCTCAAAGGACACTACAATCAGATCAACAGAGCAAGCAACAAACGAGCCACAACCACTACGACAGAAAATCAACGCAGTGACACTTCCCAACGGAACATCCAGCACTCCCTACACAAACGACGACACCTCAGAAGACCAACCCATAATCTTCGACAACGAAGGTTATGACAAAACACAACTACTGGAAGGAATGAAACACGAGTCAAGCCAAATGAAACTACATGACGTCTACGACGAAGTAGATGCGTCTTCCGTCGACGACAACGTCATCAGAGAAGCAATGCCGGCCTACAAGATGGGTCCACAGAAAGAAAGACCAGGAGTGCGAAGCCGAATCGTCGCAAAAGGCTACATGGAGAAGATCGAGGACGAAGACCCCGTCTACGCCTCTACCCCAATGTTCACGACACTCCGGACACTTCTCGCACTACAAATGTCACGACCAAACTGGATCGCGCGACTGGGTGACGTCTCTACAGCATTTCTACACGCACCCATCGCAAAAGACCACGATGGTAAACAACGTGACGTCTACCTCTGGCCACCTAAAGAACTCTGTCCACAACAGGACAAAATATGGCGACTATGTATGGACTACGCAGTTCACCCAAAGCATGGCAGGACTACCTGGCTGAAGTGTTACAAAAGCTCAGCTTTGTAAGACTAAATAGAGTCAGAACCTAACGTCTACACCAATGCGACTCGCGACTGCTACATCATGGTCTACGTGGATGATGTACTGGTACTTGGAGACAAGACTGCGGCTGACTCCACTTTCGAGGCCGTCCAGAAGCAGGTCCTACTCAAGCACATCGGCTACCTCGAACCTGGCAAACCACAACAATTTCTTGGAAGAAACATCGACCACTTCGGCAACTACTGCAACCTTGGATTAATGGACTCCTACATCGACAACATGATCGAGGAGTCTGGAACGACCAACTGCAACACTGTGACCACTCCAGAAATCGCCCACTACAAACCAACAATAGAGGATGAAGCACTTCTTGACAACGAACAACACAACAGGTACAGAAGGGTTGTTGGCAAACTTCAATGGTTAGCCTGCACACGACCAGACATCGCATACTCTACAAAAGAACTAGCACGAGACCTCACAGCACCTACAGAACTTTCACAAAAGAGAGTCAAACACTTACTGGCAACTTGCACGGCACCAAGCACTACACATTCACCATAGAACCAACAACAACACTCAGAGCAAACACCAACAACATCCTGGATCTCGACGTTCATGCCGATGCCGACTGGGCAGGATGCCCTACTACCAGGAAATCAACTTCAGGTTTCAACATCATCTTTTTAGGAACAACAGTTGCATTTGGCAGCAGAACACAGGCTACAATAACACTCATTTCAGCAGATTCTCAACTCTACGCCATCTGCACGGGAGTTAATGAGGGACTACACCTCAGAAACTTCCTACTTGAAACCAACGTTTGCAGCAAGCTAAACCTACGCATCCACACAGACTCCACAGCAGGCAAGAGCATTGCTACACGACAAGGCACCAGCAAACGAGCGAAGCACATCGACCTCAAATTCCTCTACACACAAGACCTCATCAAACACGACATCATCAGAATCCTTAAGGTCAACACACTTCACAACAGCGCAGATTTGTTTACCAAATACATGGGCAAGGAAACACTACACAGGCTCATCCAGAGCATTGGGATACGCATTTAGCACTACGAACGACCAGCACAACAGCTTCACAACAACAACAACAACAACAACAACAACAACAACAACAACAACAACAACAACAACAACAACAAACAAACAACAACAACAACAACAACAACAACAACAACAACAAAACAACAACAACAACAACAACAACAACAACAACAACAACAACAACAACAACAACAACAACAACAACAACAACAACAACAACAACAACAACAACACAACAACAACCACAAACAACACAAACAAACAACACAACACAACCACAACACAACCAACACAACCACAACCACAACCACAACCACAAACAACACGACAACGACAACACAACCACAACAACAACAACAACAACAACAACAACAACAACCAACCAACCAACCAACCAACCAACCAACCAACCAACCAACCAACCAACCAACCAACCAACCAACCAACCAACCAACCAACCAACCAACCAACCAACCAACCAACCAACCAACCAACCAACCAACCAACCAACCAACCAACCAACCAACCAACCAACCAACCAACCAACCAACCAACCAACCAACCAACCAACCACCACAACAACAACGACTTTGAACATGTTTTCTTGTATGTAAGTAGCTACATGTAACACGACGCCTTTGGTATGTAACTACATGTATTCTCACTTGCACTTTTGGCGGCTTGAGTCAACACTGCCCTTTCAAAAGCGCTGCCCGTTCCGCAGCGCAGACCCGCCAAGCTCGCAGAGGGCCGCTCTTTTTCGCAACTTCTTTTCCCCCGCGACACGCCCCCGCCTGCTTTCCCGCATGCATTCCTTCTTTCTTCGTCTTACCTTTGGCGCAAGCTTTCTGCAAGAGCCAGCTTTTCGCATTGGCCGTCTGATCTATCCGCAAGAGCTGTCTGCAAGCTATCGGCAAGAGCTGTCTTTTTGCACGCGCTATGTGACCTTCTGTAAGCTATCTGCAGAGCTATCTTTCCGCACGCGCGGTCTAAAAACTTCTGAAGCTATCTATCTGCGCAAGCTACCCTTCAATTCGTTTCCGTGCTAGGGAAATGTCTTCTAACCTGGCTTTGAACATTGAGCCGGCGAAGCTGATCGAAAGTTTCTAGAATATGACCAAAAACTAGAGTTATCTTGTCTCTTTATTTCTGCTTTGTAGTGAGCGCTATCTTCTTCTTTCCATCCTTCTTTCTCTTTATCGGTTCTTTCTTTACTGCTCTATGTCTTTGCTTCTGTTTGTCTTTCTGTGCTTATGTATGTCGGTTTATAGTTCGGTTTCTCTATCTATCTATCGACCTACCTATATTATTTATTCTTTTATGTCTCCGATTAGTTAGCAATCCTATCTATGTTTTCTATCTATGTTCATATAATTGTCTATGTATCGACATGATTAATCAATTTTTTGCACTAGATCTATTTATTTATTGTATCTGTCCACTTTTTGATCCGACAAATCTACTACTTTCTCTTCTACCTGTCTCTTCTATCTACCTACCTATCTACTATCTATCTATCTACTTGTCCTGGCTAACCTATTTAGTCTACCCAGTCTATCTAACCTATCTATTTGCCCACCTATCTACCCACATGTCTATCTATTGATCGATCGATTCATCTATCTATCTGCCTTGCGGAAGTGCTGCGTTTGCAACAAATCTGCGCTGCCTCTTCTTCCATGTGCTGAAATGAATTTGTTTCTTACTTTTCACCTGTTGGTGTTAAAGGAGCTCGATTTCACTACTAGAAATATGTCCTATTTTTCCAGAGACCTTCATGTAGTATCGGTCACTGATTTCTGGGCATGCTGATGTTCATAATTTGCCAGTGGTTAGATACTGACGATCACGTCGTGTGTCATGAATAATGAATGATAATTTTTGTAACTGTCCAGAGTAGTCCCAGCATCAGGATGAAATGTTGCGTTATGTGGTATGTAAGATGCGTGCAGGTCCTGTCTGCGCTTTTGTTGAGTATCTACAATTACAACCCCTTCCCAGGCTTTGCACTCTAGGTAATTGCTGTAGACGCAAAGCGATGTCGGTGACTTGGTAGAAAAGAGCGGCATCCTCCGAAACTTGCATGCTTTGCACTCACGTCAGAAGCTGTAGCTGGCATAGTCATTGTGCTCTGGC
>CAUJNA010002657.1:154582-159582 GCA_963377175.1 Effrenium voratum | reverse complement strand
AGCGGCGGGGAGAACGAGAAATTGCACGCTCTGTACGATACCGCTCAGAAGACGGGGACGAAGGATCTCCAAGTTGAGTAGGAAGTGTGCCGCCATAGAAGACCGGCGGAAGGTGCAGAGATGACGGATGCGCAACGTCGGACATGGGCGGGGCGTAGGTGAACAAATCCATCATTCCGCGGTTTTGCTGACGAAGACCATGCTGGGAACCCAGTTCTTCGACCTGGATGGAGAAGGCCGGATTGTGTAAGCCATCAAGTGGTTGATCCAGAGCATGGTGGGTGGAGAAGGACTCATAGCGGGTCAATACTCGTTGGTATCCTTGATGCTGCCAATCTCGAATGGTCCAGGCTTGGCGGCGTTCAGACTCATGGTGACCTGGTTCATCGCGTTCTTGAGTCTCCTCACCTGGAGCTGTCACCCCCGAAAAGTGTTCTCTGGCAGGTCAGGTACTTCATCATCCTGGTGCCATAGTTGAGGTTGTCCAGGAAGATAGATCCGCACCCACTCACGTTCCTGCCAGACTGAATACTCCAGCCACGGTTGCTGAATGTCAGTCCGGGCCAACGTTTGGGTTGCATCATCTGTATCCATGTCGAAGTGAAAGATAGGGCGCACCACAGGTTCCGATCCAGCTAGCAAGGAAACAGTCACCATTCACAACCAACAAGCACACAAGCAAGCAAGAGGACATGAAAGCACCATTGTGTACCACGGTCAAAACTCATCAGTCTACTCAGCAACTAGCTCGAAGATGGGCTTCTCCTTGACGTCCGAGCTGTTGGGTTGGCTTGCAGGCAGATAGGGATCAGCGACTCCAGTAGACTCAAGCGGATCAGCGCTCCGAGAAGTGCGCACTGGTTGGTGCGGCTGCGACGCTTGGCGCGCGCGCGATCCGACAGCTGCTGACAGATCCCTGCTTGCAGACGAGTGAGATCCTCAGTAGAGAAAGCCGATGCATCCGAAGATCGGAGAATCGCATCCAACATCTGCGTAGACATGCACAGAGCCAATGACTGTGTGGCCACGTTGTGTTGATCAGGAGAAAACATCGAATTGACAACACCGTCATGAGCATGATTTTGGGCATAGAACTCCTTCCATTCCCTGTACGTATGACTTGGGGGAGGGTCATCACGTTCGTCTTGTTCCATGCCCCTGGATGGAAAATCTTAATCCATTGGGCATCAGGTTGCTGAGGATCAGGGTAGCCACGGCATGATGATCGGTCAATGACGCACATGGCTGCAGAAAAGAAACACATCACGAGACACAGGACATGCCAGTCAAACTCAAGGCCCTAAACCATGCACTCAAGACGCAGGAAGCAACAAGCACAGTTATTTTTTAGCAACAGTCTGCCCAGGCATCAATGTCACTCGTCCCAGTCAAAATTAGGATCGTAGCTCGGTGGGGAGAAGGTTCACGCCAAGCGCCATCCGGAACCGAAGATGCCGACGAGGATGACAATCCAGCGTACACGAGATCTGGCGATCCAACACTTGGCCGTTGCCAAGGCGTTGGTATCCCCGTGTGTGCCAATCTCGATACTGCCACGTGTAGAAGGACACGTAGGAGACCGGCAGTGCGAGGCACGTCAAAGTGGTAGACCCTGCGCCATTCACGATATGTGGACGCGTGGTCCGGAGCTGGGCCTAAGGTAGATTCTGCCACAGGCTGCCACGTGCCCGGTGTGTAAACACGAATCCATTCCACTCTTGAGCACGATGTCGTACTCAAAGTAGCGCGGGAAGGCCCATCTCTCGTTTCCAAATGTCGAATTGAGCATGACAACCGAATGCGTCGCTGTGAAACAAAGGGGTCTGCGAAAGAACAAACATGGATGAAGCACAACTCAAGGCAAGACAACCCACGCACAATCAGCAAGCAATGCGGACCATCTTTTCACTCAAAAGGCTGCACGGCACCTCTTCACTGTCGTTGATGACGTGCACATCTGCAATGGAAGTGTCCCGGTTGACGTCTCACACAAGGAGAAAGACACTTCCGTCCATGATGTATAAAGGCATGGCAGTAATGCTTGCATCTTGTAGTTCTGGACCGTGTAGCACGAGTAGACCTTTTTGGAGTGAACACGGTGAAGGGTCGTCGAGAATAGTGCTCTGCAGTAGACGATACGGCACCCTTCAATGTGTGAGTGCGCTTTGGAGTGCGCGTGAGGCTCCGAAGATCATCAGCACTGAGTTGGTCCGCACTGCGACCTGACCGACGTGTGCGTTCAGAGATCATGGTAGCCGGGCAGGACAGTCCTTGGGGGGATGATGTGGGTGATGTCCGTAATGATCGTAAAAACTGCGGGTGGAGGATCTCCGGCGGCGGGGGTGGTGGTGGAGGTGGAGGAGGTAGAACCAATTGTGGTGGTGGTGGCGGTGGCACCGGCGCCATGGGTCCAGGTTATGAACGTCTGAACATTTTGCTCCATCATGACTTGAACACTCAAGACAGCAAGACAAGGAAAGCAAGACAACGAGCCCGACTCAATACACAACCTCACAGAAATATTTTTATGGCCCCAACGCTGCAAAGGTCAATGGTGTCTAGCTGCGTGCCTCAAGTTGCTGATAAGCCTTCCAGGCTTGCTTGACTTCCTCCGCGGGCTTTTGGAGGGAGCGGGCAATAGTCTTGTAGGTGGGCCTGGCGTCCTTGTCTTTTTTGCGCCTGACCATCTCATCCAGCTCACCTTGTGTCCACGCCGTGAATGGTTCATGGCACGCATTGCGGAGGGCAATCGTGAACTCCTGCAGAAGTTCCCGAGGACCATGTACCACTGTCGGTGACGGGCGAAACGATGAAGCACCAGGATGTGGACGGACAGAACGGTCCGAATCCGAATCCGGTGTAGAAGTAGGCGTCGTCACCGGTCCACGATCGGTGTTTGCCGCGATGGGAGCGGGCACTCTTGGTTGGGGAAGCCGGTCAACGAGAGCACCTGGACAAGGGTCATGTTCAGTTCCTGGGCCTGGAACTTCACGACGTACATCTCGAGGGGGCGACAGCTCAGGTATGTACCAGGTCGAGGATGTGTCCAAGGGCCGAGTCCTAGTGCGAGGCGGTGTGCGTGACCGGTCTGACGTGATGCGTTCCGTGATGATGCGTGGACGCAGCCCGTGTCTTGAGTTGTGTGGCGGCCTGGGGACCATCCGGGGATCGGATTCCGAATTCCGGTCTACCGCAAGAGCAAAGTTCAAGGTGTCCAAGGCGGTTGCAATCTGGGAGGCGAGAACGTTGAGCGCAGCGACCAAGTTATTCACAACCAGCGACCAATGTGATAGGCATCGACGTGAAAGTTGGTCTCGCTGACGATGCCTTCGGAGATGTCGGTGCCGGCATCGAAGGTGGCGGGAGCGGTGGGAGCACCTCGGGGACCGTCGGTACAGCGACACGGGAAAGACGTATCCGGGGTCCATCTTCGTTGCCACTTGCGGTAGTTGTAGATCCGGTCTCCCAAGGTGGCAAAAGGCCACGGCGAGATGCCACCCAACGCTGCAACCAGGTTCCAAGCTGAGCTTTCCAGTCTCGAACATGTAGAGGTGGAAGAAGTAATTGTGTCACGGTGGTTGGTACCTGGAGGTGTCGCTTACGCAAGACCTGGGCGAGAAGCTTCTGAGCCTTGGAGCGAAAAGGTTCATTGACAAAGGTGGAAAGCCGCAGGAAATAGTAGAGTTGGGTGGAAGGGAAAGCCGCCGATAAAAGTTCACGCATGGTTTGAAACGACGCACCGGTATTAGATCCCAACCGATACAGAGTAGAATAACGTGCTTGGATGTCATCCAGCATCTCTGGCCGCAGTTGACGATGTAGATCAGGATGTAGTCGTCACCGAAACCGCTTATGAAGGGACAATGACGTAGGCGAGGATAAAGAGTGGCGACGAAAGTCAACCAGATGCTCACGCAAACCAATTTTCCGAAGAAGTCTGTGTACCCAGGGTGCATTTAAATGCGGGCGCAGCATGTACTGCCATTTGCTTTCCTGGATCCAAACCGAGGAAGTAGGAAGTTTGATCTCGACAGGAATCGCGCAGAAAAGCCAGTAGTTTTTGGATCATTTCCAATAGTGAAGTGCAGGTTCAAAGAAGGCATTTTGTCCCCGCAGAAGTTGTAGATATTTGCGGCAACGGGAGTGTTCTCTGCGAAGTACATCCTGATCAGTAGCACCAATGTAGTATGGACTATGCCATGGTGAGAGTCTGATGTAGACGCAAGGCTGCTGATGGTGGCCCGGATCTTGAATGAAGTCACACAGGGCCGGAAAGCGAGACCGTAGGGATTTGAGGTGTTTCATATCAGCGAAAGTGGAGTGCATGACTTCACACAGCAATGACGTCTTGTAGAAGTGAAGAACCTCAAAGAACGGTGGTATGTACCCATGGTTCTGTGAAATGAGTCGCTGCAAGAAGCAAATCAGGAGATACGAAGTGATCCGACATCTGTGGAGCTCACATCTGTTGGCAACTGTCTGACGAGTACGTGACATGGAATTCATCGGAATTTGAAGTGCAATACGAACCAGGGTGAGTACTTCCAGGATGAGTTCCAACTGAGGTAATTGTTGAATCGATTCATACTCATCAGGAGGTGCCGTTGGTAGTTGAAGTCCAGGGAAGCAGTACCGCCAGCACGCGGAGAAAAGCGTTAATGTGTCCACAAAAGTAGCCAAGAAGTGCCATTGTGCAACATCATCGAACATCCCGCTGCGCTGAAGCTCAGTCCACATGATGAATGTCTGACCAATTGCAGCTACAAGGTGGCGGCGACAGGCATGTTGCATTCAAGTGTGGCAACAAGCAACAAGCAAATCACAAGACATGACAAGCAACTCACAAGTCATGACAGGCCCCAAGTCGAATGCAGACAAGTTTTCAAGCGCAGATCACAACGCCGCAAAGTTGCCACTCCGGGCTCATATTTGAAAGGCAGACACACTTCATCCGGTGAGAAGGCGAGCTGCCACAATGAGGAGGCACAGCGCTTTGTCCG